>CAJUYH010006775.1:0-19199 GCA_910591685.1 Galerucella tenella
GCCGTATCTGCCGTATCAATTATACGGGGCCCCCAAAGTGTAAGGAAAAAATATATATACTTTTTTTGGCAATAGTATAAAACGCTGGGCTATGCTAAGTGACGATTCATCTGAAAAATATTTGATTACCCTAAAAAGGTATGTCCTACCAGATGGTCTTCTAGGAACGACGCTTTATTAGCGGTAAAGACAAATTTGAACGTGTGCACGAGAATGAACGTGAAGAATGTAAAAGTATAATCAATATATTAGAGAGTTATGATTTCTTAGTGCTCGTTACATTTTTTCTTCACTATTTGAAATTATTAATCCTGTTTCTAAAGCTCTACAGCATGAAAATAATGACTTACAGAAATCTAGTATTTTATTAGGTAATCTTTTAAAAAGACTGCCAATTTAAGAAATCAGAATTCATTTAATAGTTTGCTAAATGAATCCGAAGATTTAGCAAAAGAGTAGGGGGTAACAACTGTTTTTAAAAACAGTAGGCGAAAGATAACGAAGCGTTTTTTTGATGAGTTATCACAAGATGACCCGGAATCCAATTTCAAAGTCAATGTATACTATTACTGTTTAGATATATTAATTATTTCTCAAACTAAAGAAAGATTTCAGAGCCTTTGCGACCTGAGTAGTATGTTCGAAATATTACAACTGGAGAAACTCCTATGTTCTTCAAGCGAAGAGATATTAAACACTTCCGGAAAACTGTCTGCTTAAAATCTGAAATTGAAAAAATTTATTTCATTAAAGAACTCATTGAATTATTGCTAGTAAAATATGATGAATATGATGGGGTGACAATCACTGATGCCTAAAAGATTTTTTCTGTCCCCTTACTTCCACTTAGTTCCTGAGGAAGGTCTCTCAGAGACTAGTAGGTATGTGGATGAGGGTTTCTTCTTTTATGCCACATAGTCTACATTTTTCTTCCTCCACTATTTTGAGCTTTTTCAGGCAATTCAGGCGACAATGCTTAAAATTCCAGTATAAAAGTAAAACTGAAAATATTCACGAAAAAAAAACCGCAATTCGAGTTAAAACTGTAATAAAATTGCACAGCTATTTTTGTGAGAAATTTTTTTTATCACCAACCGTCAGTAAAGCCGTCAATTATCAGATTGATTTCCGGACGTAAACAGACGTCTCGATAATAGTTTTCTTCCGATTTATTTATAACAAATTATTGTTGGAACTCCTTTGACTTCAGGAATCAACTTTTATAATGCTTCAGGGTGTACCTTCAATTTAAATATAACAAATAATAAGTAGATTTGTTCTATATTTGCTGTTCACTTTGTCATAATAAAAAGCAATGAAATATACCTCAGTTTCTTACATTCTGAATTCTGAGCAGTTGGCGATAAAATTTTGTATGCACCACGTCAGAAAAGTGTCTTTATCGGACTCGCCTGTTATTCGCCTCGCTTCGCTCGTCTCATAATTTCAGACTTTACATAAATAACTATTATCGCCAACCGTCAATAAAGCCGTCAATTATCAGATTGATTTCCGGAAGTAAACAAACAGTTTACCTTCCTTTACTTCACCTACCGCATTTGCGGCAGGTAAAGTGACATATGCGGCAGGTAAAGTGACATATGTGGTAGGTGAAGTATTTCAACTTTGACAATACTCGAAAATCATCATCTGTCAGTGTCAGGCTTCTCCCTATTACGGCTCGATAATAGTTCTCTTGCAATTTATTCATAAAAAATTATTGTTGGAGCTCCTTTGACTTCAGGAATTAATTTTCATAATGCTTCAGGGTGTACCTTCAATTTAAATATAACAAATAATAAGTAAATTTGTTTTAGGTATATTTGCTGTTCTTCTACTTTGTCATAATAAAATTCAATGAAATATACCTCAGTCTTTTATATTCTGAATTCTGTACCACGTCAGTAAAGTGTCTTTATCGGACTCGCCTGTTATTCGCCTCGCTTCGCTCGTCTCATAATTCCAGACTCGTCCGATAAAGAATCACTTTACTGCCTTGGTACATAAATAACTATTATTTACAACTATATATGTAATATCATCATTACTGACGTTTGAAAAGTCTGAAACTGTCATATTACCTACTTTCACTTCCCACCTACGGGTGGGAAATTTTCCACCCGTGAGAGGATTTTTTTCTGTTTATTTTTTTAAGTTTTTTAAATAAAAAAATTCATTTACCTATATGATTTTATTAAGACTTATAAGCACACTTGACAACATTAGCACTTCTTAAGTTCTTTAGGATTAGTAAACACAAAATTAACAAGAACTGAACTTTTCAAACAAAGGATTAATAATTTCTGTATGTACATATATTCAGGGATTATTGACATTATTGAGAAAAAATAATGAAAAATTTGCTTTTTTCCGAATTTTTGTTTAGAAGATTATAGTTGTGAATAAAATAGCAAACAAACCTCGGTGGAAAGTTACATCACTGTCTCGAGATATTAGTTCACTTCAGCGTCTCGACAGTAATGTAATACTTCCCACCTCGGTATGTAATATACTATTGTTTTAGCCAAATAACTAATTTGAAAAAATTGGAAAGAAAAAAAACCGCTGCGTATACAAGATATCATCAATTCCATTTTCTACTTACTATGAAAAATGCCTTCATGGATAATAACACTAAAGGACAAAGAGTGTCGATCAAAAAATGAAATGGCAATCTATGTTTAATTAAAACGCGAAAATTGATGAGTCCATGGGATTTCACAAGAAAGCTTTTTTTTCATTCATTCGTTTGGGTTGTGGCGCAACAGCCCAGACACTTGAACAGACAAGAGAGCTTTTGCCACTTTGTTCCACTCTTTTCCCCATTCAGTCTGAAATCAAACTAAAATTCATTTCATTCCATCTACATTTTTGTCAAGAGAACTTGAAAGGAATTTTAAATTTTGAATTAGCGTTATGAATTTGCGAGAATTAACGATGAGATTTGGATTCCGTTATGGTAATTTGTCAAATGTATTTAAGTTGAATTCCCATCATGAATTGATTCGAAATATCTTGAATAATATTTCTTGTAGTTATTCCAAATTCTGCTCAATTAATTGCTGTAGAATTTATATTCAAATTTAAAATAGAGAAGCTTTGTGTCTTGTAAGGGTATAAGTTTGTTACAGGTGACCTAACATCTCAATTATAAAACTACCCATCAGATTTTTACCTACTTATTTTACAGATGTATGTATGTAAGTATGTATTTTTTGGGGTGACATTCACTGAGACCTAAGAGATTTATTGTGCCCCCTTGCTTCTACTTAGTTTCTGAGGAGAGTCTCAGAAACTAGTAGCTCCTTTAATCCTATTTCCCGGAGGAATTTTAGGATATCTGCAGGCTTCAACTTGGGTAAATGTTCCTCTTCTATCCAGTAATCTCCCAGGTGCTGTGCTCTAGGATTCTAAAGTGCTGTGCAGTTGGAAGGTATGTGGATGGAAATTTCTTCTTCCATGCCACAAAATCTACATCCTTTTTCCTCCACTATTTTGAGCTTTTTCAGGAGCTCATTCAGGCGTCAATGGCCCGTTAGAATCCCTGTTAAAACTGTTAGCGCAGTTTTACTTCAACTTATGCATTTATTCGATCTCAACAGATTGTAGTCACCCAGGAGAGTCTTTGATTGTATAAGTCCTACTAGATATTTCCAATGGTCAGATCTTCTCTTTTTCTCGGCTTCACTTATTTCTTCCAATATTACATTGGGGCCGATTCCGCAAAAGGGTTCAGGTCCCCAGAAAGGTATTTCAGTCCCCCTCTTTGCTAGTTCATCTGCTATTTCACTTCCTTCTATTCCAGTGTGTCCTGGAATCCATAGTAAGGTGACTATATTGTTCTTGCCTAGTTCATGGAGTTTGTCTAGGCAATCCCACACCATTTTGGAAGTGATTACACAAGAGCTCGGTGCTTTAATGGCTGCTTGACTATCCGACATTATGATAATCCTTTGTCCTCTGTATTCTTTATCAATATTGAGCTGGGCGCACTTTCTTATGGCGTGATTTTCCGATTGAAAGATACTTGGGGTTTTTCCCAAGCTTTCAGAGTGTTTGGCTCCTGGCCCCAACACTCCTATCCCAGCTCCTTCTATTGATTTCGAGCATTTCTTAGAAATGTGGCATGTCCCAGGTTGTCTGATTTCTAAGAAAGGAGGTGGTTTTTTTCAATGATTCCTTTTCTACTTAGTATTTATCTTGTTCTTTCTGTAACACTTTCCACTTTCCACAATATGTAGAGGGGTGAGGTTGAGAATCACTTCCATGGCTGCCGTTGGGCATGTTCTCATTGCTCCTGTATAATACAGATACATGCAATGAGAAACGAAACATAGGGCTTCTGAGCATGGTATCGGAGCTGCTTTTGAATTAGTCGACCAATATCAAGATTCAACAGATCAAAAACACGATTATTACAATCGGTCATTTGGACACCTACAACATATCGTACAATTCCCACCACTCCATAGTCTCAACTGTGGGCGGTCCTCAATTAGCGTCAGACATTCAGTAAACAGCAGTCCGAGTATCCGAGTACCTACTGTTCAAGCCTATAACTTTGCAAAATGGAAAAGAAATTTGCAGAGAAATCAGAATGTACACCCTTCAGGAAAAAATTTTTTCGTGGTATTTTGGAGGTCACTCGATTAGGGAAATAGTAAATTTATTCGTCGTTGTTTTTGAAAACCGACCAGCACCTTCACAGTCTACAGTTTATAGAATAATTGAGAAATTTCGTGAATGTGGATGTTTACAAAACTGCAACTAATGCAGTTGTCCAACATTGTGCAAACATTACAGCGAATCAGCTCAGAGATACAAGATTATCTTTGTTCAACAGATTCCGTTTTTGTTTGGCTCAACAAGGAGGACTATTTATTTTGAACCTTCAATTCATACATTTTTTAGTTTTAGCATTTCAATTCAATTTTCGGAATTTAATTTCAATTTTTTTTAATTTAAAGAATCTTAATTTGTTTTATTCACGAATTCATTTTTATTTTGGAAACAGTTAGGCCAAAAGAAATCAATCTTAACTTGAAACAATAATTTCAATACGTAGTGACGGTTACTACTAGCGTCAAAAGACTCGAATATTAAATCGCACGCACAGAGGGACATAACCACATAACTTTCAAATATTGGAAGGAGGCGGGGTTTCTTACAGTAGCTCTGAATACAGCTGTTCAGCTGAATACTTGATATTTATTGGAATTTAGATCGAAGAATACATTAAATCCCTATGTTCATTGCATGCATCGGTATACTAGTTAGTGTGAAATATTGGAGTTTCTGTGGAGATGGTTCATGGAAATTCAAGGCTCTTTGTAGCTGGCCTCAAGCATATTCGATAGAATTGTGGTACGGGAGTGCCAAGTGTGGAATTTTTGTTCACATAATTCCTACATTGGTGAAAATTGCCACACCATAAAAAAGACGAAGCATCAGCAAAAACTTAGCATTTAAATATCTGGATAGGTGCAATCGATCATCAACTACTGGGACCAGAGTTACCTGGCCGTTTGAGAGAGTAGGATCTCCTCAACTTTCAGAATGACAGTGAACGGAAATCGATGGATTGGTCAATCCACTGGCCAGCGAAAGATTTGCTTGGAAAATTGATAGATAGATAGATTAAAGAGCTATAGCTCCCTCAGGAGAAGCTAAAATAGGGTAGATGTACATAAAATCTGTAATATTGTAAATTGCATTTTTTTTTTGTTAAAAAGTAGTTTTTTTTTAAACTTTATTATCACTTTCAAATTTTTACAGTTAGTCTGAAGACAATTAGTAAAGTCTAGGAACTTAACAAACAAAGTTATAATTTTATCAAGTTGAATCTTGGAAACGTGAAATTATTAAATTAGTTCGCAACACAAAACAATCTAAAACTAGTTCACTGTAAACATGCAAGTTATGTACTACATTTGCATAGGTGTATTTATAAATGGAGACATCACTGACTTAACTGCAGCTATAGAACTTAGTCCAATTTAGTGGAACGCAAACAGCTCAAAGAGTGAGTAATGACAGCATCATTAAACTTCATAAACAGACAAACTCACGTTTATATTAAACTTCATGGAAAGTTATAAGAATAATTAAGAAACATGTTTTTGCTTTTCGTTGTCAGTCACGTGGCAACGCCGTAAAAGATGGGGCCTAAGACAGACACGGATATAAATACTGCGTTAGTTATAGCACCGTTTGACACTTGTGGTATCGACAGTACTTCCTGGATAATACAAATGGCGGAAGAAATGCTTTGGGTATTTTACCAAATAAACATAGAAATAATTTTATCCAATGAGGCTGGTGGAATATCAGTAGAAAATTAGGTTATGGTCGTTAACTTGTATCAATGCAATCAGACTGAACTCAACCGTTGACTGCCAGCATAGGGCATGTCCACGTTACGTCACAAGCAATTTTGACAACACCCCCGAGGAAAAACAATAAACAAAGCGTTCAGAGCACGTGGTACTTAATAGTGAGGTTATGCTGATTTATAGGTAGATCGTGTTTGAGTTTAGTTGGTTTTGCTTATGTGTATTTTCAAACTTATTTTAATTGTTGTGCTTGCATATTTAATGATATATAATATAGGTTGATAGTTGTTTGTTGTTTGATAATTATTGATCGTGTTGAAGTTTATTGTTTTTCCTCAGGGGTATTGTCAACTGTCAACTGTCGTGGACATGCCCTATAAGTACACATGTTTTGTGCTTATAGTTCCAGCCGTTGAGCCCGGCTAGCTTTTAAGCATGGAGGTAACAGAGAGAGGAGAGGACAAACAGTATAAAGAATTATCGACGAAAGTGGCTTCTCAATATGGCCGACTTCCGTAAACAAACCAGAGACGTACATTAAATTAGTCAATTAGGGGAAACAAAAATCTCTCACATTCAAAAATTTCATAACACTATTGTACAACTCAATATCAACTTAAATTTATACTAATACTCATAAATAACCTTTCTAATACTGAAGTAAATTAATATGATCTATGTTGACACAAGAATTGATGACTAATGGCACTAATGTGGCTTCTCAATATGGCGACCTCCATCGAAAGTTGGTTAAATCACTACCACGCTTAACTTCCCTCCTTTTTTTTTACCTCGTTCCTTTTAAGTCTATTTCTGTGATACACTTTTAAAGGTTATTAAAAAGTGAGCAGATTGATACTTTCCCGAATACAAAAGATTCTTCGCGTAAGTGGAAACAATATAATTCCATTTGGTAATTTTTTCTTCATTTTAAAGAAGCGTTTCAAGACTTTGCAATCCTTCTGTTTATATTTGCTCGGTATGAATAGATAGATGTTGAATTGATATAAACGATTTCTAGAGCGTATGATGACATAGAACAGCAATCATTGTTGCTTTATATGGGATCTTTTTTCTGTGCACAAAGATTATGCGTGTGGGAAAAGTGTTTATTCACAACCATTATGTAATGCTGTCATTACTAACAACATTGAAGGTTAGAGAGTGTCATATTACACACCTCTACCTCCAGCCCTTATCGATCACTTCCCACCCTCACCTCCCACCCCTTTCATCTATTTTAGATGAATATTTTTATATTTAAAAATATAACACATTGATAAATATTAAGTATAATACCTATTTCTGGAGGGGTACAATCCATAAATTCTTCATTGGAGGACATTTTCCTTGATTTATTATTTGCGAACTTAATATCCATCCGAATTTATCTGACATCCATCTATATTGGTGACAGTAGTTGTCAAATGTAATATTTTAGGTGTGTTCAGAACGAAACAATAGTATATTAAGTATCAAGAATGGTAAGGGTTGTTTACCGGTCGACAGCAATGTTTGGAGGCTGAGCATAGCGAAGCCTCCAATTTTGCTGGGGACCGGTATTATCCTTAACGTTCGAGATGCTTATAACATTTTTTGCGCGATCGTACCTATTGAAATAAATTTCGAATAAAATAATTTTCGTACTTCCGGGCCTAAAGTGACAACTTCACTCCCTTGTGACAGGTACTAAAGTGTCACATTTAATCCCTCCGGGATTAAATATTGACGAAACTCCCGGAACGATTAAATCACATTTATCATCGAAGTAGACTAACAGCGCATTTTCAGTAGGTTGTCTCACATTTTTTAAGCGGCACCACTTTTTAAAAGCATCGTACTGCTGCTCGTATAGTTTTCTAGATTTCGGTGGTAACAATTCTTCACCTACTTCGGCTGCTCTTTTATCAATATCAGATACACCTTCTTCACTCATGATACCAATAATTATCAATAACAATGTTTCTTTACAATGACACTAGTAATGACAATGTTTCTAAATTATAACTGTCACAACGCAATGTTACTATGGTAACTTATTTTAAAGACAGTTTATTAAATGAGTTGAAGAGAGAAAAAACTGATTGAAATTATTGAAATAATTAATAAAATCATACCGGAAGTACGAAAAGTATCGTATATACCTTGCGACTGAAGTACATTTAATCCTTCAGGTAAATTATATAAACTTTACCTTCAGGATTAAATGTACTACTTCAGTCCCGCGGTATATAATATACTATTAAATTTCTTCGAAATGAACGAAATGTCAAAGGTGACATTTATACTACTCGATCAGTTTAAAATATAATTTGCAATT
The DNA here is from genome assembly GCA_910591685.1 of Galerucella tenella. NCBI lineage: Eukaryota > Metazoa > Arthropoda > Insecta > Coleoptera > Chrysomelidae > Galerucella > Galerucella tenella. The sequence goes on from CAJUYH010006775.1 coordinate 8,653, forward strand.
TGGTGAAATTGTTATCATGCTATTTATTACTTTTTATATTTTTCTGTTCGGTTCTGTTCATTAAAAAAATATAAATATTCTTATTTTTTTTGTTCCTTCTGTGTAATGAATGAAGTAATATATTATTTATGACCACTTAAATGTATGTAGGGCTAAGACGTCGGTGAGTAATTTACTTACCGACGTCTGAACGGTAAGTGAATCACTTACCGACGTGTTAGACTTAGAAACCAGTAAACACAACCTACCGTCCTGACAACCGATGCTGTAAATAAACAAAAAAGATCGATCGCGCAAAAAGATTTATTAATTTCGATCGGGATATGATGGTTGTGAATAAAATAGTGTGCAAACCTCGGTAGGAAGTTTCATTCCTGTTTCGAGATAATAGCTAACCTCGCGACAGTAACGAAACTCTTCCCACCTTGGTGTGTAATATACTATTGCGAATGCTTGTACAAAAAAAACTTTTCCAATAAAAATGTACTGAATTTAATGATATCATGTAAAACATTAAGTACATGTGCAGCTGTACCGCGAAAAAATATCAACTTTGTCTTCCTTGCCACGGCAATTAAGATTAAACTCATTCTGTATGCAAAACAAAGGAATCTTAATCTGTACCATGTTCGCTGTTTTCGTTGAATTATACATGCAAATCTGGGCTTATTTCTAAAGTAATCACAGATATATCAGTCTATAACGTAGATTTCTGTGATGTTCGCGGAATTAGGAACATAGGAATATAACTCATCAAATACAACTTGATTACCGAAAGTTTCATTGCTCTTTTTTACGGAAAAAAGTAAAGCTGAATCAACAGACGATATTTACTTTTTACATTTGAATTTACTGCGCGGTAATTTGAAATGATTTAAAATTATACCAAATTCTCCATACTTTGAAATAATACATTTCAAAAAGATATTGTCGCTCCGACACAATTTTCACATGCTAACTACAAATATATCTTCAAGTTGAGTAACATATTCAACAAAACTACAACAACTAAGCCCACCAAATGAAGACTTTGTATTAATTACATGGGCTTCTACTGAGAAAAAATAGTCGCTTCTTTGCGTAAGGTATTTCGTTTATTAAAAGCAATACATGTATATGTCGCAGGAATGTTCCTGCATACATTGCTCTAATAAATAACCAGTAACGTGAATTAACGCGTTGTCAGCTGTACTTTTTAGATTCCTGTAATCAGTAGAAAACATTTTTTAAGAATTTGTTGGTTCTATTCACGGTAAGATGAGATACTTACAGTTTTTGCCAAGTCTGGAGTAGTATTTAACAACAATTCATAGATATCAGCTGTCGATTCACGAGACTCGTGGCATTTTCTTTATAATAGATATTCCGTAATAATAATCGAGTAAAATTCACAACAAACACAGACCATCTGGTATACTATTAGCTCCGTACCTCCAAACTACAAACACACACGGTATCTGTCTATAGCTCGATTGGGATCTTCAGGATACCGGTGGTGAAGACTAGCACTGTTGTCTTCCAGGAGTTGCATATCCTCCAGCCTCCATTGCAGCATAAGAAATCCTCACTCCATATGCACCAGACCACATCCATAATTAACTCTGTAGCTCAAACTGAAGTTTGACTCTGGACAACAATCGACCCTCTCTTAATAAGGACGCCTAGCAATACAAAAAGAACGAATGGTAGGTCGCTAAGTACACAACACCGGCAATCAAAACATGGCATCCCTTTAAATATCCTGATGGAGATGGTTTATTTCCAGCTCTGCCGCAAAACACCCTGAAACTACATACACGTCCTGGTGGTTGGTAGACCAATTTGCCCTGTATATTTCCTGTGGAGTATCATTTGACAACTAACTATCAACTTTTATTGGTTCTTCTTTGGCTGGAAACCAACCATTGCTGGCTGGATATATGATATACTAACAAATATAAGAGCTACTTCATATCTCCAGGAAAAGGCAGTCAGCTTCACGGTTTTCAGGAGGTATCATCTGGATGTTTAAATCCTAGGCAACTTAGATGTTAATTATTCATTTCTGTTTCTACCATATGAAGCATTTGATTTTATTAACACCATGCTGATTTTTTTACAAGTGTCAACTTTTTTGTTTTTCTTGAAAGAGCTGCAATATTTTTGTGACAACCGAATGCTTGTTAATTATACTTTGGCAAGTTTATCTGATGCCCTGAGAGGAATGCAGTCGAAAACGTTCGAGATTGCCACGTTTAACTATGAAAAAGCTAAAGTGCTTAGTATGTAGTGATAATAATTAGAAAAGTGACTGTTTATTATTAACAATAATTAACAATATGATTGAACATTAATTCTTCAATGTGCTTGTTTCCTTGGATGTTCTCTATTAACATCATTTTTTCAATTTATGAATATTAAAAATGAACACTTTTCCAAATTTGTTATGGGATTCTTCAAGCTCTGGCAGTGTTGTACGAAAACCATAATTACCACCCCTCAGAATTACATAATTGGTGATTTTTATCGAAAGCTGACTTCTTATTGGCAAGCGCGTGCGTGTGTTCTTCCCTCTCAATTCCTCAATTGACTGATATTGAATTATCCAGTGTCGTTGATATTGTCAGTTACCTTTGTATTTTCAATCTTACTTGGTAAAATAAGTACCGTACGCCATTTGTACGTTTATGAAAGATATACGTCTTGTTTCCTCGCCTCTCACCGATGACCCGTAGCTTCAGATAAACTTGCCAAACTATACTAGCTGTTTCCTATTACACCAGATTTAGGTTGATATTTTTATTTCCTAAAAGGAGTTCCTTGGTCCTAATCACTGATGACTATTAAGTACTGTTAAGGTGGAAAATCATCACTTCAATCTCACTTTTTACATTCATTTTAAATTGAACAAACTTCGAATCATTCACTTCTCCATGGGAGATTGAACGTAATCGACACTGCTTAAAGTTAGTTAGCTAGAGAGACGCGTTTACGATTTTTTTATGAGTTTTATGAGAGAACATAAACTACCGCATATAATAGTCACTTTTATCTTTATATCAAACCGGTGAATCATATAATTCTTATGGGTAATGTGGTTATATACTGGTGAAGAAAGCTATTAAAACTATTCAAGAGAAAAGCAGAGATTATTATTATTAATGCTGCATGAATTTTTAAGTAGATACTTCACATGAAGGAAGTCAAAACAAAAGCCAAGAAATTGCTGGTGGGTTTCAGAAATCAGGAACCAATCTACATAACTGAAAGTGCCAAGTCGCAGACGATTTAATGTTTGCCAAGAATCGAAAGGATACGCAAAACAATTTAGAGCTATGGTATAAAGCGCTATAGAAAAACAGTCTGAAAATAAATGTGAATAAAACAATTAATAGTGATCGGTAGAAACCATAGAGATAGTAATAAAGGGAGGAGACGAAGTCACGTGATCTAGAGCGTACTCGGTCAGCCATTTTCGTGCCACGCTAATGTCAAAGTTATTTTTAAGTGTCATTGGTGTTGTAATAGTATATTGTTTTATTAGGAGTAAAAGTATAACTTTTTGTGGCGAGTCTGAATGTTTGATGGCCGAACCTTAGTGAGGCCGACAATTTCAGACGAGCCACAAAAAGTGCTTTTGCTCCGAATGAAACATGCTATTTTTTCCGCAAACGGCATCCAGACTATAGAACTAATTAATATTTAAATAAAAATTCAAAACGATTGCAACGAAGTTGATAAATTCAGAGAATAATAATTATAAAACTGCGCATTACATTTCCGTGGTTACTGGTTTTGTGATTGCCAAGTCAAAAACAAATTTGACAGTTCAATAATATTTTATAATGTCATAAATATGATAAGTGATTCAAAGCAACAATTGGACTGTGCATTTTTGGTAAGTACTTGAGCATCAAAATTTCGTTTGTTGTAGTAAAGTGTACTGAAATTTTCTTTTAGATTATATTATGTCGGATTCAGAACCCAACTGTACACCGCCCGACGTTGTTGACATTGCTAAGGCAGCTATACGAATGATTTAATTCCAACTAAGTCAAGTAGAGTTTATAATCATGCTTACGAAATATTTCTCACATGGTGCAATGATAAAAACATTTCAAACTATTCGGAAAATGTGCTACTAGCTTATTTTTTTGGAATGACAACTAAATTAAAAATGAAGAGTTCAACAATGTGGTCTCAGTATTCCATGATAAAATCATTACTGAATATTAAACATGGATAAGATATCAGCAAATATATGAAACTACGTGCTTATCTGAAAAAGCAGAATGAAGGGTATACTCCCAAAAAGTCAAAGGTATTCACAAAAGACCAGTTTGAAGATTTTTTAAATAATGCACCTAATGAGCAATATCTAGGAATTAAGGTTAGTTATAATATTCCAACCTGCATAAATACAATCAAGTTTTTAAATACATACTACTTTTAGGTTGTTCTAATAATGGGCGTATCTGGAGCATGTAGATGCGATGAAATAGTGAACATGACAATAGACGATATAAAAGATTCAGGATCTGTTATTCATATAAAGATTCCTGATAGTAAATCTAAAAAGCCACGATCGCTCACAATTATTGGAGAGAAATATATAAATCTTTACAGAAAATATACTTCTTCACGACCACAAGCTATGGAAAGCCGAAGCTTTTTTTTGAAATATCAAAAGGGAAAATGTTATCGCATGGTCATGGGAATTCATACAATTAGTAACGTACCCAAAACAGTAGCAGCTTATTTAAAACTACCGAATTCAAAAGATTACACCGGCCATGCGTTAAGAAGAATTTCAGCTACTTTGCTTGTGGATGGAGGAGCTGATATTACTTGTTTGAAACGGCACTGTCGCTGAAAGATACATTGAAGACTCTTTGTCTAATAAAAAACAAACTGCAGAAAAAATCTTGATGTCGAATTCTTCTTCACTGCACCTGAATGCAGCTTCTCATGAGCGAAATTATGTCGACGTTGATGTAACAGAAGCAACAACAAGTAAGGAGTCACGGGAAATTTTGTCGAAGAACTCTTTCAACTCTGCACAAAATTCGCTTGAATCGGAAGTGAATAAATCAGGTAGTGCATTAAATATGTGCGGTGCAACCTTAAATAACTGTAATTTTACTATTAATAATTATTATCGTAAATAAAGTTTAAAAGTTCAACTAATAATTATTTTCCCTGTTAAAAATTCTACTTTTTTGTACGGCCGTCAGCGTACAAAAATAGTTATTTGTATACTAAGGCCGCAAAATGCTTTTTCGCGTTCCGAGAGAGAGATTATCGCCGAGGCCGCTCCGGCCGAGGCAAGATAATCTCGAGGTCGCGAAAACATTTCGCGGCCATAGTATACACAATATTTTTCGTGCAACCGTGAAAATTACATAATTTCAATAAACATTATGTCTCTTTAGAAAAGACAGTTAGTTTTTGGTTCGAAATACATTGTTATTGTCATATTTCAGAAATGTCAAATGCTGTAGTGGCGTTCAGTTTGCCGGCAGTCACTATGGGAACGGCCGTAAAAATTTTTGTCGGCCGTCACTCTGGGTAACGGCCGCAAAATATCATTCTCTGGGTAACGGCCGCAAAATATCATTTTGCGGCCTCTGTTGCGGCTGCAAAATGCTTGTTTTGCGTCCGGTTGCACGAAAAGTACTTTTTTGTCCGCTCACGGCCGTACAAAAAAGTGGCGTCTGTGAAATCATACTTCAACATCATGAATTGACGTTAATAATGTCTACTTTTTTGACGTTTGCGCAAAAACTATATATTTTTAAAGATACTTCTGTTTTAATTGATTGACTAAAATGGTTTCTTGTCTGTTAGAAGTTGTACCGGTCGAGACGGCGTGGTTACTAAGAAATCTTCGGGAATAACGTACCACAGGTAAGATAAATAATATGTAGGGGTGTATTACAAATATTACAAATATTAAAAAGGATTCACTGCATTACATCGATTATCAATACTAAAAATTCATATATCGACAAATATCAAATCCGGTTCTGTGCAGAAATACGTTGCGTACCATACTTAGCCACGCCCACTGATTCCACATGTACCGGGTGGTCCAATAAGCCGATCTCTCGGCTATATATCAGAAACTATTCATGTTATAACTTCGGGAGAAAAAATTCCTTAGTAAAAGTGGCCAAGAGAAATTGCTGGAGATTACTTTCAAGTTTCTATGTCAACCGCTAGGGGTCGTCACCTGTAAAGAAAAATTTAAAAAACAGTTTTCTGTGGAATGTGCCCAATTGAACCAAGTGTTAAATAAGAAGAATAGGAAAGAGGACTGAATTCCGCACAAATCTGTTCCAGTGATTTTTTCTCAATTTTTACAAATAAATGGTGGGGGAAAGTGGGAAAGTGTTTTTGGATATATACGTATAACTTTGGTTTGAATCAACCGATTTTAACGAAATTAGTGTCATTAGAAAGAGGATGGATGCATTAATTACATCTAATATAAAGCAATTGCAATTCGTTTTAATTGTCATAGGTATAGGGTACTTTCGAATGAAAAAAATTAAAATTTGTTTTTCTTGAAAATGTGTGATGGAAACACCTAATTATTGTGAATTATAATAAAACTGTATTAAATTCTCAACAAAATGGCGCAAACCGCATGTTGATAACTTTTGTCGAAATCGATATATAAATAAAAACGCATAAACATATACCTAAGTATAGTATTGACTCACCCTGTATTGTAACTTAAAATTAGATATGTGAAAGGGAGACCATACATATATATTTATCATTAAAATTCAATGTCCAATTAAATGTTCAAATTGTTTTCCATCGTTGTCTACACAAAGCTGCAATCTATCGCGCTTGGACATAACAGCTGCTTCAATCTCAGCTGTTGATATATAGTATTTATTGCGTTTTTAATGCGCTGTTTCATGTCGTCTCGCGTGGTTGGTCGAGTTTGGTACACTAAATCCTTCAATCGTCCCCACAGATAAAAGTCCAGACATGTTAAGTCTGGAGATCTAGCTGGCCATGGAAATATACTTCCCTTTCCAATCCATTTATTTGGATAATTTACTTTTAAATAGTCTATAACTTGTCTGGAGAAATGCGCGGGACACCCGTCATGTTGAAATATCATACATCTTCTTGTTTGTAAGGAAATATCTTCTAATTAAACGGGTAACTGATTTTCCAGAAAATCCAAATATGTATTGCCATTTAAAGTTCCATCGAAGAAGTATGGACCTACGATCTTTCCATCAACTATGCCACACCAAACATTGATACTCCATCTACCTTGTAGCTGCACTTCCTCCATCCAGTGCGGATTTTCTTCAGCCCAATAATGCGTATTATGCATATTAACAATACCCGCACTATTAAACGTAGCCTCGTCTGTCCATAAAATCTTTGACATAATATGCGGTTGTTCTTCTAGCAGACCTAACATCCAATTGCAGTAATCCAGCCTTGCATCATAATCTCTCTCATGTAAAGATTGGTGAAGAACTACATGATAAGGATGCAGTCTAAAAAACACAACAATAAGTATTTGTGAAAAAGAAACCACTATATTTATTAAAATTCAAAAAATCTACGATTGTTCCACAAGATAAATTTTGCATACCCGCACTATTAAACGTAGCCTCGTAGCCAATCATATCATACAATTCTGCCTTCGATATACTCATCGTGAATCGAGTACCAATATTAGCAATATCAATTTCTATTGAGAAAAGTGCAACCTTCAATTCGAATTTTAATATAATACTACTTAAATAGAATGCAATGTTTTGACTGCTGTCAACAATTAAACAATATGAAGTCCCGTCAAATGTATTGCCGTGGCCTACTTATTTTGGAAAAAAACTATTTTGAATAGTACCTATGAAATAACGATGGTCAAAATGGATATCGACACTAAGATTCTTTAGCTATGAAAAAATTTGAAAGTACTGACTTATTATTTAATTTAAGTTACAATACAGGGTGAGTCAATACTATACTTAGGTATTTATGTTTATGCGTTTTTATTTATATCTCGATTTCGACAAAAGCTATCAACATGCGGTTTGCGCCATTTTGTTGAGAATTCAACACAGTTTTATTATAATTCACAATAATGAGGTGTTTCCATTAAACATTTTCAAGAAAAACAAATTTTAATTTTTTTCATTCGAAAGTACCCTATACCTATGACAATTAAAACGAATTGCTATTGCTTATTATTAGATGTAATTAATGCATCCATCCTCTTTCTAATGACACTAATTTCGTTAAAATCGGTTTGATTCAAACCAAAGTTATACGTATTTATCCAAAAACACTTTCCCACTTTCCCCCACCCTTTATTTGTAAAAATTGAGAAAAAAGCACTTGAACAGATTTGTGCGGAATTCAGTCCTCTTTCTGTTTTTCTTATTTAACACTTGGTTCAATTGGGCACATTCCACAGAAAACTGTTTTTTAAATTTTTCTTCACATGTGACGCCCCCTAGCGGTTAACATAGAAACTTGAAAGTAATTTCCAGCAATTTCTCTTGGCCACTTTTACCACGGAATTTTTTCTCCCGAAGCTATAACATGAATAGTATCTGATATATAGCCGAGAGATCGGCTTATTGGACCACCCGGTACATATGGAACCTAACACTGGATGTCGTCTCATTCCTTATTACTATCTCTATGGTAGAAACAAAGCTTAAATTTTTTTTGGTATGAGCGGAAAAGTAATAGAACAAACGATTAACCTGAAATATCTAGTTGTCTTGATGAACAAAAACGGGAAAAACGAAGAGGAAATGAACAATGATGAAATAAAACAATTCAATTTGTTAACAGCTTGATATAAAGCGCAGCCAAAACATACTATCCATTAAGTAGCACGCAAAAGCAAAATGAAAGCCATTGGAAATGAAATTTCCAAGGGACATAAAGAGCATCACAAAAAAGGATAAGTGTTGTATATTAGGATCACCATGAGCTGGTGGAAGTCCAGGTCCTTTGAGAGCTGCTCAAATAGTCGTATGAAAACTACATGATTTACTGGGATGATGTTTATTATATAACTCAACTAATTACACTACCTCTGACAATGGCGGTACTTAAATATAATATAAATAAAATATGATATAGATGATTGGCAAAGAACTACATTGAATGTTGATATATAAATGTGAAACTATTGATGTGAATGCCCACTTGTATACTTCATCAGCATATATACATCTGCCCTAGGTCAACTATCCTCTTACGTGTCAGCCAACTGACCTCTTAGGCTAAACTCAGACGGACCACTTCGACAGATGACGATAACAGAAACACAAACACAGTGACGCGACTAGTTTGTGTTTCTGTTGTCGTCATCTGTTGCTGTGGTCCGTCTGAGTTTAGCCTCTATTGCATTTTTAATATAACCACGACCTCCGATCACTAACAACCACATTTATGCAGTTGTCGTGACGCGTCGCTGTGGTCTGTCTGAGCTTAGCCTTACTGTCACGTTCATGAACTTACGTGTCTATTTACTATTCGACAACTATAAAATAATAACAATAACAATATAGATATAATTACATTGAATTATTTTATAATAAACTATTTCAAATAAATTTAATTCTTGGTTATTCTTTTGATGTAATGCCAAAAGACCTCACAAAACGATGTAGCTAAGAAGGTTTGCTATTTTAAAATTGCACTTCACGTGATTTTCCGCATTCGCATAATTGAAATAACCGCTTTATATCCATTTCCCATTGCTGACTCGGCGGCAATGTCAATGCGAGAGAATACAATAATTTCTCTGTCAAGAACAGACGATAAGTCATGTCAGTTCATTACGTATTAAAAGCAAACAAAATGCTACAATGAAAAATGGATAATAGCTATGAATTTTTCAAATTCAATTCTCATTTAATACAACGTGTAATCAAAGTGAAAAATGTAAGCGTAATGTACTGAAATAACTATCGAGAAATTAAAAATGTGATGAACTATTCGATTTTTTATCCACAGAGCTCTTTTTTATCTACAGTTAAACTCTGGCGCCATCTTGTCATTGTTTCAAACCGTTGATAATCAGTGTAGCAATAATAAGAAGTTCACCGTTAATATTATTTTTCATTTCATTGCGGGTTTGGAATTCCACGAGATATATTTTTTTATTGGGACCAGGTCCTGGTCAATTCTATGTGTCAAGCTTGTTTTGAGCTTTTCCCATGAGCGGAGAGTACAAAAAGAGTACTTCTTCTTTTCTTGATCCTTTTGCCCTTTCAGGCGTCGGATATGGATTCCATGTCCTGTCCCATTTCTTCCATGTCTTTCTGTCTCTGGCAAGGATTTTCATTTCTGCTATGGTATTCTCTCTTTCTAAACCCATCTCTTGTATTTGGTCTAATAAATTCCTTCTAGGCCTACCCCTTTGTTTTTTGATCGGTTTTCCAATCTCCATTATTTTCCTTGTTAACCTATTTGGTTCCATTCTTACCATGGCATCACAGTAATAAAAAGAATGTTGTGATTTTTTTTTTTGAAAATTCTTATTTTTCAATTTTTTCGACCCTCTTATC
>CAJUYH010006776.1:0-19199 GCA_910591685.1 Galerucella tenella
CAGTAGTTGTGATAGTTGTATTATTTCCACTCCAACGTGATTCCGTCTGAGTCCTTGTAAGTTCTCACAGAAGCAGAGTATAGGTGTAGGTGTTTCATCGTAGAGTTCACATTTTCTGCGCATATGTTCACTGACTTTGCCCATCCTGTGCAGATGCTTCCTCAGGGTACAGTGTCCAGTCACCAGATCGGCAACTGTCTTTCAACAGCCTGGCGAGTTCCATGTCTTACTCATTCAGTAAACTCTTAGTATGGAGGTGTCCTTGTGTCAGCATCCATTTTGAGTTGGTGTTCCTTAGCTAGCGTCCGAACAATAGGGATGATCCGAAGGCATGGTTGACAAATATAAATCAGTAAATACCTAATAACGCAATTATATAAAATAATTATAAATGGCGCCCAACGTTGGGCAAAATTTTTGTTTTATTTAGAGTAAACTATATAGCAAAACATAAAATTACGAGGGCTGCGAACCTATATTAATTTTTACATTTCATCGCTTCTACTCTATTGAAAAGTCAACGTCACATCCGGTATTTATATATATATATTTTTAAAGAAGTGAACATTGTTTTCTTCATCCCGACATTCTACTACTTAGAACCTGTCACCCGTTCCACCGCTACCATGACCACGGTACTCCGGCGATTGGATATTTTATAATTATTATTACAATCCGACTCGGAGTTAGTAGGCCGTGGAGCGTAGAGCAATAGGCGTAGGTCTACCTCACATCGCGGTTCTCGTGATTACGTTGATCCACCTGTTGATACTTGATAGTAGTTGGCCGTTGCTACGACCGGCCGGCAGTTGTATTCGAAGATTTCTTAAGACTTTATATGTGTGCATACTTTGTTATGTGAAACTCGTTTGACGCACTTTCGAATATATATACGATATTATTTGAAACTTGGATTAAATTTTTATTGATATTCTTCAACTGTAAGTATATTTTTTACTGTAGAAAGACTGGTTCGGTGTTTGTTTTAAAAGGAATTAAAAGCGTTTTCTTTGTTACGGTAATTGAGGAATGTCGATGTGTAGAATAAGTAGGCCTTGATCTAGCTATAACCAAGACAGTGTGGTTTTTGATTCTTGTTTTGTTTTCTTCTTCAGCGTGTTTTATACCTACTAATGCATTGAAACTACTCAAATATTTTGTTATCTGCAAGGTGTATTGTTTACAGGCACATTTATATTTTAAATTTTTAAATTTTCTTCATAAAAACCCAAATGCCTCACTCTATATCATTTTGTATAAAATTAACATTATAAAAAAACGTTTTTTAATAAATTTATTATTTTAATATATTTAAATACATAAAAATTCGAAGAATGCGGTTAACAAGTATAATTTTTTTCTATTTAATAAAATATTGATGACTAGAAACGTATTCTAATGTAAATAAAAAAAAAGAACAACATATCCTGTTAAAATCAACCATGGAGAACTAACCCCACTAAAAAAACTGCTATCTGCCTTATGAATTCGAAATATATGTAGTGCATATATTTTGGAAAATTATTAAAATTTATTCAATTATTTAGGGAAAACACCTATCGAAATAAAAATTCCAAACGACATAACCAAAATTAATAAAAACAAATTTGTGAAAATATTAATTACCTACAATGTTTACTTCCAAAAATGAGGTTTTTTTCCTTATACGTTTAATATACATAGTGAGCCACACAAAACACTCCACCCCGATATTTGGCAGTATTCCTTAGATTTTAAAGAAATTTTTGTTTTAACGGGGTACATTTTTACAATACAAGCATCTACATATGTATATTGAAAAAATTCTTAGCCTACTATATGTGTGTAGGCTCACAGCACTTAGGCCACATGTACATCCTCCCGAGGTGTTGTCCTCCTAGGTCATTGTCCATTCTGTCCTTCTCAGGTAGGTGGACAGGTCACTAGGAGACATCTCCTTTATATCGGCAGGTGTAGGCCTGAACACACACTCTCTTATTGACGATAACTCCGGACACTCGCATAAGGCATGCCTGACAGTTTCATCTTCCTGTTCACATGTCCTGCATAGAGGTGTGTCCACTAGCCCCACAGTATGGAGGTGTTTCCTTAGTTGACAGCGGCCAGTCAGAAATCCTACTGTTAAACGTAGGTTTTTCCTGGTCATCGCCAAATCTTTCGTCGGCGCCAGCTTCCCGTGGTCGCTCAGGGTGATCCTGGCAAGACTGAATCCTTTGATTCCGTCCCATCTCTTAAGGGATTGAGCATGGGTGTAACGTTTGGCTAGTTCCGTAATTGTCGAAGTCTTTAGGCCGTAGGTGTCACTGGGTCCTAGAATTTTTAGTCCAGCGGCTTCCCTGGCTAAAGAATCAGCAATGCGATTTCCTTTACTCCTGTCGTGCCCTTTAACCCACCTCAGGATAATATTGTTATCTGCCGAGGCGTCAGCTAAATCTTGGTGGCACTCTAGTACTAGCCTCGATATAACACGTTGTCTGTTCAAGGCTACTATCAGTGCAGATTATTATGTTTTTGCCAGAAATTCCTCTTCTGGTTAGTTCTTTTGTGGCAATTGAGATACCAGCCAGTTCTGTTTGAACCACGCTGGTATTGTTTCACATTCCCCACTTAACCTTTAGGCTTAGTGCTCTCGATTAAACTCCACATCCTGAGCCTTCTTTCATTTTTGAACCATCTGTATATATGCGTATTGCATTTGCAGCATCTGGCTCTGTGTTCTGTTTTATTTGTATTTTGTAAAGTTTGTTAAACGAAAACCTGGGTTCAATTGCATCATTGGCTGCCTGCAGCAGAGGTAGCGCAGTGAGCGCTTCCTGCCATAGGCTTAACCTCAATTGGCCCACTCCTACTTAGGGGTTTACACCTACTATAGAACCAAACAAAATTTAAATGTCAAAATATTTTATTACTCAACATATTCTCCTCTTAATTGGATACATTTATTACATCGAACCTGCAACGTCTCTAGACCTTTCAAAAAAATGTTTCTTCTTGCTTTGCAAACCAGACCTCCTCGTTGGAAGAAAATTTACGAAGTTTTGAACTTTTTTTCAGTTGAGGAAGGAGATGATAGTTGGACGGAGCCAAATCTGGCGAAGGGGGGTGTTCTAGTAATTCAAACCCTAAATCACGAATTTTTTGCATGGGAACATGAGATTTGTGTGCAGGGGCGTTGTCCTACAAAAACAAAATAACTTTGGATAGCTTTCCGCATCTTTTCTCTTTAATTTTTTCCCGTAGTAATTACTATTACTCCGGTTATTGTCCTACCCCTCGTCCTACCCTTATCCAAAAAATCAATCATGATTACTCCATGGCAATCCCAAAAAACTGAAGCAAGAACTTTTCCAGCAGATTTTTGGACACGAAACTTCTTAGGTCTTGGAGAGGACGAAGGACATTGATCACCAAGGATATTAAGTATATCTTCGTAAATCTGCTTACCTCTTAACCCTTTTAAATACAGGTACCTACTTGATAATGGCTCGATACTTCGATACTCCAATATTTCGATTTTCACCATTTCGGTGGACATCTTTTTTCTTTTAAGTTATTGCGTAGCTCTGGTTTACTTTTTTGACGTTCAACTTCACACTGACACTTCTAATGAGTTATTGTTCGTTGCTATGGTAACGCAATATTTTGTTTATGCATGGAACTGGTCTAGGCTAACTAGATATCAATACATGCCTCTCCAATGATGTGCCGCGCATGGTATCTTCTCTGTTTAAAAATAAGGGGTTGGTGAAGTGGAAGGGAGGGGGTTGAGAAATGACAGATACCTGTATCGTAAAAATGTGTCTACCTAATTTCCTTAAAATCTAAGAAATACTGCCAAATATCGGGGTGAATTGTTTTCTGTGGCTCACTCTGTATAGTGTGTAGGTACGTGAAGTATATGAATAAATATATTTCATGAACGAAATAAACGTTGATTTTAATAATATGTGTAATAATAATAATGATTTTAGTAATAATTTATTATTCACCAACAAAATAAATATGATCCTGTCACGGCTAATACTTTTATGTCTTTATACCATCTCAGGTCAATTAAGTTTCTTAGATCTCTACCTTTACCTACCGGTGAGTAGACTAAATAAACTAATTACAGTTTCCTATTGTATTCAAAACTCTTGTGAAAAAATTAATCAAGCTTTGATAAATCTAAAATTACTAAAGAGCTACAAGATTAAAGGTGACATCTCGGCTAGTATGGGAATGCGGCGAAGAACAGTGTAACACTGGAGTGGGTCCCAGTTCATAAAGGGATCGCAGGCAATGAAAAAGCTGACGAACTCGCAAGAGTAGGATCGTCAACTCTGATGAATGGACCCGAACCTGCTGTGGGCATCCCCGGAACGAGGTCATGGTTAAAATGGTGGGTGAAAGAATACGACCAGGCAAATACATGGGAAGAAATTCATAAAAGAACCATCAGAAAAAGTAGCGAAAGAACTGCTCTCAATGAGCAGGAATAAATGACTCCAGAAGACTTCTACAACCAACCAACAAATAACCTGTATGAGCTAATACAGGGAACGGATTGGCTGAATAGGTTGTAGTCATAACAATAGGAGTATCCTCAATAAGCCCAGGAGGCTGAGGTGGTACCGGCGAAGGGGCGGCTCCTTTGGAAAAAAGCCTTCGTTTATATTCTTTTATTTTTCGTTTGTCTCTGTGCTTTTATTCGTTAGAATTCAACACGTTTCTATTATGTTGTTATCAACATTCCTTTTTTTACATACCATCTTTAACATTGTTGTTAATACATTAAAAAAAGTTTTAAAGGTTTTCCCAGAAATTATACCTATTATGAAAATGAATCATTGACTCTTTTACTGCACCGAACAATATGACTCAAGAATCATGCGTGACGCATTACCGTAATATTTATAAGTTCATAAAGGATTTGATTTTTAATTGCATTTATTAGATATGTTAATGGGTTAATTCTTTTTTTTTATATAATTATTCTCGAGAAATTATTATTGTAATTAGTTGCAGAGCAATCGTTAAAACTGTAAACTGGACATGAAATCTACCTAATAGTATTTAAATTATATTTCTTCAAAGTAACTGGCATCTGAGAGGTTAACCACTACTGTATTGGAAATTATTTCAAGTTTTCTACTCCACCGCTAGACAAAAACTTGATATAACTTTATGGATTTTGACAAACTATCATTTGTAAGGGAATTCAACGCCATGTGGTGGAGATTGGACAATTATTGTTCGTTATCAACTTTTTTTGGGGAATTTTCAAATGCAATGCTATATTTTTCAATAATTTACTTTCAAATTATACCAAGTTTAAAATCCTTAAAGCAAAACAAAAGTTATAACATTTCATTGAGTCAGTTGTTTTCCCATTCTCTTTGTGTTAATTGTTTTATTATTTTTCAAACAACGCACGCTTTTTGGAGAGATATATAAAGTTAGCGGGCCAACTACTGCAAAAATATCTTTTGACAAGCTGAAAAATTGCCGTTTTTATGCCGTTTCCTTGCCGTGAAATTTTTAGAATTTGCCGTTAATTATTTAAAAAAAAAATGGTATGGGCCGCTAACTGGCGTATCAAGCTAGCGGACCACCCCCTGGAATATTGCTTTCCTTTGGCTAGTAATTTAAATTCAAGAAATAGATAATTGCCGCTCTAATAGCCGTTCAAGAAAATATCATCTACGACATTGGGGCACGATGGAATGGAGGGCAAAACGGGAAAAACTTATTTCTGCGTATCAACTTGACGGGCCACCCCCTGAAACATGGCTTCCATTTTCACGGCATTCAATTATAAATGTACAGATAATTGCCGCTCTAATTGCCGTTCAAGAAAATATCATCTACGGCATTGTGGCACGATGGCATGGGGGGCAAAACGGGAAAAACATTTTTCTGCGTATCAACTTAGCGACCTGTAGTGAGCCCTGTACACTGCGAGCATAACTCTGCGAGCCCTATTCTGATCAGTCCGTACTTGATTTCAATGAAAGGGGCCCGTCGGAATTATTTTTCCATTTTTTATTAGTAGGTGAAAGCATAAACATTTGAGGAATCCTAAAACAATTTAAATAATTGATGTCACGCTTGGTTTTTCTTGTTAATATTATGTCAAAATAAAAATTATTGTTTCAAATGAATATACAAATTTTATTTGAGTCGTAATTCATATTATTTTATTCAGTATTGAATTTTGATGGCATATCGTATAACTTAGTATTTTGTTAGGTCTTGTTTACGCATAGGTATTAGGCAAACATGTCAAATAATTATGTATCATCGCATAGTTTACTATTGTAAACTTCAGTTATTGTCAAAATACATATTTAAAATTTCATCACTTTTTAAAAATTTCCATTTTAAAAATTCCCGCTTATTGGTAAAAATTATCAGCAATAATTCTAATACTATTTGACGGAAGACAATTAAAAAAATATTTGGAAGTCGATACTTATTCTCTAATTTTATTTATGAGATGAATCTGCCAATGTATACAAAACACGAATTCTTGAGTAGCCTGCCGCGACACGTGTGCCGGCCTACGGCGGCGGCGAGGTTATTGTTATTGTTTATGTTTTGAAATTTGAAAAAGGGGTAGTTGAGTCGCGGTCAGTGTGGCACGCGCAGATCGTGATTTGTTCTGTTCCATGATGGAAGCAATTAAACCGGGTAAAAAGCCGATAATTGATCATGACTTTTTTAAAGAGGAGTTGCTAAAGAACAAAGATAAATTAGTAGTAGATGGTAAGATTTTAACATTAAGTAATACTTCAATATGGAAGACATTGGAAGACAAAACAGGCGTGAAGGACACAACTTTGTATTCGTATGCAGTCGGCAAGCGTTATAACTATCGAGATATGTTACTGAACACTTCTTTGAATAAAAGTCTAAATAGCACTGGTAGTTCTACGAACACCTCAAATGAAATTGTAGAAAGGAATATTGAAGGTTGCTTCGAATTCAAATTATCAAAGACTAAATTCGATTTACTTGTATGTGAGAAAGTTGTGAATGCAGGAGGAAACAAAAAACGAAAACGGACTATTTTACTAGGAAATGAGTGGGAGGACACTGTGGAGGAATATTTATGGAATTTTCATAATATACCACATGGTTTCAATTTTGAAACATCAAACCTCAAAAGAGATGCAAGAACTGGAAAGATAAAAGGTAAGTTTTGCGCATATGATGTGTACCATTTTCAATGTCACCATTTTTGTATGAAGTTCTTTTACTGTGTCGCGTCGTGCGCATGAACAAACAATAGACGTCATAGCCAGTTCTCGAAAAAGTGAACAGTTGACATATATTTTTGAAAGCTTGCGACGCATTTTTGTTGCCTTTTCGGCTCTCTTTTGTCCCTGCTGTCTTACTTCGTATTTTAACAATCGTGACTTCTGTTGAGACAGATACGACTTGGTATTTTTGCTAGACCTGATAGCACAAATATCTCTTACTTTTACACATAAAATCGTCGCTTTGAAACGTCGTGTGACAAAATATATTAGGCTAGATTGCTGTAACTTCACTGCTGGTGAATCTTATGACGAATATCGTAATCAGGCATGTGATTACTGGCACGTACAATTCTTCCAAGATTACTAATTACCAAAGAAAATGATACTTGCACATTGACTGCAAAAGTTTATCGCCGCATATTCAACCATAAAATTACGTCAACTGATCACTTTTTCGCAACTTAGTAGATCTATCTATTGTTTTTCATGTGTATACCTTTAAATACATACAAAAACTGTTATAATGACAATGAAAATGGAAAAAATACGTATCATATTCCACTGCACATTGTCAAACGTTCACGATTTCCATTGCTATTTTTCGTTGTCGTCATGTGCAACACAGTTAATCTAGTTTTTATTCATTTCCGCTGATGATCTTAACTATTAATTCGAAAGGGTTACAAAGAGATGCGTAAGATTTTTGGTTTTCAAAAAATGGTTTTTGAAAATACTCTCTGTTATTTTCTTGAACGGCAATTAGAGCGGCAATTATCTGTACATTTATAATTGAATGCCGTGAAAATGGAAGTCATGTTTCAGGGGGTGGCCCGCCAAGTTGATACACAGAAATAAGTTTTTCCCGTTTTGCCCTCCATGCCATCGTGCCCCAATGTCGTAGATGATATTTTCTTGAACGGCAATTAGAGCGGCAATTATCTATTTCTTGAATTTAAACTACTACCCAAAGGAAAGCAATATTCCAGGGGGGGTCCGCTAGCTTGATACGCCAGTTAGCGGGCCATACCATTTTTTTTTTAAATAAATAACGGCAAATTCTAAAAATTTCACGGCATAAAAACGACAATTTTTCAGCTTGTCAAAAGTTATTTTTGCAGTAGTTGGCCCGCTAACTTGATATATCTTTTTTAGAGCCGCTCTGTAGATCGCGCTCTTTTTTAAACAGTTCTGACATCTAGGAAGAGACCATCCTTACCTATGTATCAACATGCGCGCCACCTACTTGCATCTTACAACAAAATGAACCAGTAAAGTATTGCACCTGTGCGTCTCAGGGTTGTCTCTGGTACTGCCAACAAAAGGGCTTAAATAGTTCAATGACTGGTCTAATTTTAAACTGGTTCCACCTAACCTTTTTACTATCAATTTGAAGGGAATGCACCGGAAGTGTCTTTTCTACCTGGATTTATACGTAACATACTAAATGTGACGACGCATTTCATGAAATTATTTTATTAAACAGACATTATTGTTTATTGTTAGAGATAGCATAAAAATAGATTCAGTTTATCGTATTTTACATGGAAATACATTTGAATATCTCTAAAATTACGAATGTATTTATTCAAATTATTCGTCTTGGAAGTAGAAAAACTTATTTAACAATAATTATTTGTACATAATATTAAGATTAAATGAATATATTCCAAAATTACTGTTTGTATGTGATTTGTGAAGTTGAAAAAAGTCCAAGTTCGTGAAAATTGTGAAACCGTGCAAATTAATTTTACTCACAAGTAATCGTATAATTATTGGAACTTTAGTTCTTTACGCCAGGTAATGTTTGAGCGACCAGGGGTCGCGACGCAAAAGTTCTGACCGTTACGCGTTACGTTACGCTGCGTTATGTTACATTGCTTCGTTATGTGCCTTGCTTTTGTGTGCTTGTGCCTCCTTAGTCTCTCTCTCGTTTACGAAGCAGCGATTCATAATAATAAATATGCTCCTACCCGGATTCGAACCCGGGCCCGCCCGCGTGCAATGCGAGCATTCTAACCACTGAACCACCGATGCTATATTGAAATTCGATGCAAAGCTGGTATTCGCAGTGCTGGTGATCTACTTGAATTTGTTGGGATAATTTTTTACCATTATTTCCATAATTTTTTGTGCGCGATTAAGGGGTCTAGCACATTTACTTTTCGAAATACAGGGTGTTGAAATTTTGAAAACTTGAATGTTTTAATTCGATAACTTTAAAATGGATGGATAAATTGATTTGACATTTGGCAGGTAGTTTTTAAATGTAAAAGGGCATATTCTGAAAGAAATTGTAGTTTGCACAACTAGTGTGGATATGATAACCATATCGCACGAGGACGAAGATGGAGCACGACGCCGTAGGCTCAATCGTTCAAGTGCGATATGGACAATCCACACGAGTCGAGCAGCATATTTTTTCTACGACCCACTTAGGAAAAAATCTAGAAAATAAAAATTTCTATAAACTGTAATATAACTTCAAATTAAACATTTCACAATTCAATTTTATGTTTCCACTAATTTTGTGGTAAACGTACAGTTCTTGAATGTCCAATTTGTATAATGCTACGGTTTCATTTTTTAAATATACGATGCTGTTATTAGTAGATGTTGCCAGTCGGACTCCCTCATGAATTATTTAAAAATAAAATTTAAAAATAAAATCTTCCTCAGGGAGAATTTAACCCGGGTCTACTGCGTGAGAGTCTGGTATGCTTACTACTCAACCACCAAAGAATATGCAAATCGTTTATCTATAACGTCAGATGTATTACATAATTTTTGCTTAAAAGGAACTAAAGTTCCTACCGTGTGTCTCGCGACACGTTCTACCTTTTTGTTTTCCTAAAAGTGCAACTTTGTCACAATTTAACGGATTATAAGGGTCTTCGTGATTGGTATTAGACTGCCAACAAAGACTCGTCTCAATGGGAGATCCGTGGTCACTATGGCATGAATGAAAATGAAAAGGGAGCAAGGGAGGGTGCCGCTCGTGTTTTTTTTTAGGACCAGAACCTACAATTGGCAACGCAATAAGTTTTACCAAACAAACACCAAATACCTGGACAGCAAGAAGAGCTTTAAACGCTTTAGGCCAGCCTGTATAACAGTAAAAATAATTTTAGGGTCAAACAATATTTATAGCTCTCTTCCATCTTCTTTCCGCTAGAAACCAACAATAAATTGATAAAATAGAATGATATGTAATTTTTGCGGTTATTTCGAATGAAACAACAGGAAGTGAATAAATAAATCCAAATTACAGATACTCATTTTAAGCAATTATTTCTTGTGCCAGTAATGAGTAATTTTGTTTATTTAATCTACAAATTAGTTTTTTGAATAATTTTATTTTTTATTGTAGAAAAAACGTGTTGTTCTCAAAACTTCATACCAGGCTTTGTTATTTCGTTAGCTTTCGACTACCAGCAGAATATTTTTTATAATTTGTTTAAATATTGAACAACAAAAACAATAACTTGTTTAGGTTTTTTGGTGACATCATCGTAAATTAATCAACATATCAATAATGGGAACACCTCTGCTTTTATTACTTCCAGCTACTTGTTAGAATAATGCAATGTTGTCGAACACATACATTTATCATTGACAAAAATTTTATTATATAAAGCAATTTCAATAAAAATGAAATAATGGTAAAAATGACATAAACAAATCTAAAGCAATCAGCAGTACTTTTAGACATATGACAGCCTCTGACAAGTCCTGGTCGCCTGAACTTTTATACAGAATTAAAAAATTTCTGCTTTAAACCCAAGTTTGATATAAAATTAAACGCTTTCAAAGAAGCCAATACTATAAATGTACAGGCATTACATACAGATCGCGAAAAGTCTATTGGAGCCATACGATTTACACAAGTACCTATCTACGACAAGGAAAATATGAGAAAAATTACTTGAAAGAGAGAGAAGAAGAGAAGTTCCAGCTACCAATCTGATATGAAAGCAGCATTGCCAGTTTAAAATCTTTGGTACTTTCTAAGGAATAATTATCTTATTTTGCATTTAACTTTTAATGCGGGATAACGCCGTATTATTGGGAGAAATTCGAGATTGGTAATATTATTGACTTTTGAAAAATAATCTGCAATAAATAGAATCTATACACTGCTTTCGATTTAACAATTATTGGTATTTAACATTGTTGCCTACAAAAATTGGGAATAACTTTTACAGATAAATACATATGGCAACAGCTGACTGCTCACAATTATTCTTCTCTCTCTTTCAAGTAGTTTTGCTCATATTTTCCTTGTCGTACTTGTGTAAATCGTATGGCTCGATTAGACTTTCGGCAATCTGTATAACAAGAACCCTGAACCTCGCAATTTTTTCGTCCAGCATGGATTGACTTGAAATTTTAACAGGAGGTAGGTGATAGCCGAAGGTTCAAAATCTATATCGAACCGAAGGGCGCTAAACGGTTTTTAGAGGTGAAAACTAGCCTTATTTGTCAAAAATCATAAAATAACATTTTAAACCTGAAAATGGGTAAGATTTGGTTTGGATAGGTTGAATAATGATTGTTTTGAGCTTTGGAATACAATTTCATCATATTTCAACCCTTAAAAAGCAGCCCCTGTTACAGCTTAATGTAAAAAAAATCACGAATCCTTAAAAAATGATTTCGCCTCTGATTGATTTGCATTAACATTTGGGATTAGGCTCAACTCACCCTCTGCTTTATATATCATGTCTTGCCGACGAACCCTGATTGTTTCTTAGGGGTGAAAACTACCCCTAAATGTCAAAAATTAAAAAATAGCATTATAAATCTTAAGATAGGTGAAAATTGGTTTGAATTAGTAAAATGATGAATTTGTTACATTTCAAAATACAATTTTATACTTTTTCAACCCTTAAAAATCAACTGTTATTAGTATTATATGTAAAAAAAATTAATGCTAATAGGGATTTGCTTAATAATTCTGTTGTAAAAAAAATGTGTCACGTGCATTAAGTAACTTTTCAACTTTAAAAACCACCCTTCACAACACGAAACATGTCGTATACATAACGCCCCACTGCCGAATAAACCGGTTTTGTACATTATTATGCTTCCAAGTGTACTATACTATACTATTGGAATTTTTCGAAAAAAAATCGATTGGTTTTTTTAACGTATTCCCTTCATTTTTGATGATAAAAAGTTTATTCAAAAACGATTTTGTAGGGTTTTTCAAGAACTACAAGTATCTGTGAGTTAAATCTCTTTAGACCCTTTCGGGTGACTTTAAAGGGCTAAAAAGAGGTGGTGCTCGTGCGTAAATAGACGTTTTAAACGGCTATACCTCGTCAAATATTAACTTTACAAAAAATCTACTTACAGGAAAATTTTTGTCATAAAAAAAGCTACAATTTCGTTATTTAACTTTGCTTGTACCTCTAATATTTTCGGAGTTATTTTGAAAGAAAAGGTAAAAAATACAAAATTATGAAAAATAACTTTTTACTTTAAGCCACAATTTTTCGATAACGATAAATTTTAAATTGGTCAAACTTCTTGGACATATTAACCATACATGTACAAAGAGAATTGCACAAGGGTAAAGATCAATTTTAATTAGGGGGGCAGTTAGGGGGTTGTTTTCACCGATTTTTTTGTATAAAAAATTCAGTACTGACATTATTTTTGTCATAATTCACTCAATTTTGATGCTACAGACCTTTTTTTTAAGAAAGGTGTAATTATGCTCTTTGAAAAAGATTCTATGAATTTTCTACGAAAAATGCATCATTTTTCCGGTATTTGACTTTGAATCTATCACATTTTGAATTTGGGAAAAAAAGCTAATCATTGATGGGCCATATCTCGGTTCCTATTGGTTTTAGAAAAATTATAAAAAAAAGTTTTTTGCTACCTTCTGTTAAAATTTCAAGTCAATCCATGCTGGACAAAAAAATTGCCAGGTGGAATGCTTCATTCCCTGTACTATTAGGGCTATTCTTTAAACTGTGATTGCTATTACTACAAATTTGATCGATTGAGATTCGTTTAAGCACAGTATGTTTTTCGTTTATCTATTTCTAGTATTATATTCGAACTGGCAACATCGGTAGTTGTTAAAAATATGTTCTGCATACTTATCACAACATAATGATTATTGGGAATAAAAAATATGCAAATCGTAATCAAAATATTCACCATTAAAATGTACAACGAGTTGCTATCTTTCAATCTCAAGGTCTATCAAAGTGTGAGATGTAACTAAAATTGCAATTTTTATAATCGTTCAACTACGATTTACTTTAATAATGGGAGTGGCTTTTGATATAGAAAAAAAAATATCAGTTGATATAAAACTTTGGATATTAATTGGTTTGCACATACTGTTGATAAACTTATATGCCAATGAAAATCGCTAAAGTGTCGGTCTCTTTCAAAGGAAGCCAATGAAAGCGGTGAATTGGGACGTGCCAACCATTGGCCTCTCGCGGCTTTAGTTGTGATTCAGACCGTCTGCCAGTTAGCACGTGCTTTCAAATGCAGTGGACGACAAATCTATACCGAGATTATCCTGTTTTGCCATTGTGCGTAAAAGAATGTCAAAACATATATAGACGTTTTTACAGTCGCTGGCTTTTGCCAATTGGTATTGCCAACGGCAAATCGCGGCATAGTGTGGATGCGCGAGACTGGTGAAGGTATATACCTCGGGTTCTGAGTCAGATATTTGAGGAATCTCATATTTTTTTATTGTACAAAGTTAACGCTTTTTTAATTTATAAATGAAAACTGTGTTTCTCCCTGTATACTACTATATAATTATTTTCATTATTATATAACTACCAAACGGTTTAAATATGCATTAAAAATAGATAAATAATAATGATTTTATACATATTATTATGATTATCGAATAATAGCTCTTTTTTTAATCCACTTAATACTTACCTACATCAAACAAGTAAAATTTCCAAATTATTGTAATTTCTTGGTAAAAAGCAGGAACATTTGAAAAATACTTAAAGTTAGAGTTACTACCTTATATTTGTGCCTCCGTTTGTACCTTTAAACAAGTATAGACCGAGCCATAACGTGGCCATAACTACAATGAATTTAGTAAACGTTATTATAGTCCTTTGCAATTTCTCTATTATAAACCACAAAAACAGGATGTGTATAGTAGAAAATAGTAAATAGATATAAAAATAGACGTGTATACGTTTGTATACAGCATCAAGGACTTTCATATTATAGCAACGAACATTAACAATTATAGTTTGTAAACTGGTAAAGAAAAACCTAATCCTTTAAGAAGAATGTGATTGTAGTTTTTAATATTCAAGAAAACATAGTTTCAAATGGGTAGAGACTGCATCTGTTATTATATTCAGTGATATTTCTTGGGTAATAACTAGTAGGCTAGTAATGGGGCACACAATTAGCAGACCAAATTTTGTTAAGAGTTCGTTGCCTTTGTTTATCACAATTTTTCAATAAAATAATGCCATATTCAGCGATATTTTCATAAAAGAGTTGGCTAACAAAATGCAACATCCTGTTTACTTCTATAATATGCAACTTAGTTCAATTTAATAAATAAATTGTTTCATACAGCATCAAAGCATCCTTATTATTAATCAAGTTTAATTCAGACTTATAAGATAATAGATACTTATAATAATTTATGGTGAGGAGAATAAATATTTGAAAAATTATTCAGGAATATTCAAGTTTGTAACGGAATTTTCAAATAAGTATAGTAATATTCATTGATAACAAAACGTCAGAAGGAATTGAAACTTTGCTTACTTATGTAGTATCGATGGCAAAACAATAAATTAGTAGCTTTGTTCCAATCGGGATCGCCGAGTTGTACCACCAGATATCAGGTAGGTATAATCCTACCGTCGAGTTGTACCACCGAATTTCCTGGGAAGTTTAACGATTTAAAAATAAAGTCTAATTACTAATGACCTTAACAATTTTATATAAATTAGGTTTAAGATCAAAACATCCATATATAACAATTTCTACATACAAAAATAAAGATGAGGCCTTTCCCACTACTGTTTAAGATCAAAACATCCATATGTAAGTAAATAAAAACAAATATGTGCCTAAATACAATTTATTATTAGTGGTACTGGGTATTCCCTCAATAAATACGGCTTATGTGTAATTTCGTATTGATCCACCTCGATGGTCAGTATAATCCCCAATAAAGGCGGAAATGGATTAACTTAGGTAGTCATGGTACAACTCGGTAGTCCCCGTTCCAATATCCTAACCAAAACCATCAGGATTACCCAGTGCCGGACTGGCCTACCTTTGCCAAGTGAGATTTTGAAAAATTGGGGCCCCCAATTACCAGGTTCATTCTATTTCATGAGTCTCATACGGAAATTTCAACAAATTATTGGTCTTCGTACTATTAATGATTAAGGTGCAAGATCAGCTCTACACTTGTCTTAGAGTAAAAATTGAAATAAACAAAGAAAGACAAAATAAACAAATTATAAAAATAAACACATTTTTCAATAAATCAAACCAAATAAATATTCTTATAAAAATAAATACAACAAATACAAAAATAAACTCTAAAACTCTAAAACGAGGGACTGAAGACCTAATAAATAAACTTTTGGCATCAAAAAGGAACAAAGTAAATAAAAATAGTGGTGAAGAACCGCAAATATATAATAATTACTTTTTCCGCAAATCGCTAGGAAATTTTGACATTCCTGTCAAAATTTCTTGAAGAAAAAGTCAGGACTTCCTTACTGTAAGGAAATGATATTTCCGTACAGTTGTTAGTGTTCTACATAAATGATTGAAAACACATTGCTTATAAGGAATTAATTTATATTTTGAAAACATCAAGTCATTGCTGAATACATTTTTAAGATCAATTTGTTATATTTACAGTAATTTGACAGTTAGTACAATTATTGAACATTGGAGGAACACTCTTAGAACTATGAGAAACATTTTGGACAACATGCAGGGTGGTAGGGTCATTTTGTTGAATATTTTGTACTGTGAAAATTTTATTTGCCACCTCAACCTTATTGTTAAGCGATTCTTCGATATATCCTTCAGCAACGTTTGATGACTTCCATCCGCCATGCCTCTTTAAACTAGTTATGTCGGCACCAGAGTCAACCAATATTGTTGCAGAAGACCGACGAAAGCAGTGACCAGTATATTCTGTCGGATTTACCAAGTTCAAATAAGTAGCAACTATTTTGGGCATTTTTCTAAATTGATGAATTCCTACCACTTGTCTACAACCCTTTCCGCTTTGATATTTAAAGAAAAATCGGTCACTGTTCATATTTTCTGGTCTTAACGAAACATACTTTCGATAAACATTCAAGTAGATCTGATTAATTACAAATGATCTTGGTTTGTTGGTTTTCGAATCAGGTATGCTGATTAAAAGCTTAGATTCTAAGTCTTCTATATCGTGTACAGTCATTCGGACTAACTCATCCATTCTACAGGCCCCAGAAATACCAAATATTACAGCCAACTAAAAAATAAATAAAGCTATAATCTAAATACAAATTAAAACCTTGTAAATTACCTTAATCATTAAATTTTCTTTATCTGGAGCTTCCTGGATAAATTTTTCAATTTCTTCCTTCGTTAAAATCTTAGATTTCTTTGCCCTATAACCTTGAGCTTGCCGTTTCAATAAAGAACGAAGTTTTGAGTATGTAGATATATCTACATTGTGTTTAAGTGCAAGGGTTGACTTCAGCATTGAATAATTGGCCCATAATGTTGAAGATTGACAAAGGTCTAGGAAGTATGCTATTACAACATTTTCTGAGAAAGAACTCGTATTTTTACTCATGCGATAATCCATAAAACGTCTGTATGCATTTTCGTACTTTTCTCTTGATTTCTTTGGCAATAATTCTAATGAAGCAGTATTCACTGCCTCAACCAGCTCTGGAGGAGTCCCAGGAATGGAAATTTCATCATCACTTATCATTTTACTTTCGAGAACACCAGCAATTAAATTTATAAGCGTCAAGTTTGACAATTCAACCTCAATACGTTTCCATAGTAACCCAAGTAATTTTATTAGGAATTTCAAAGCACCATTTATTTGGGAATAAAATTATCGCGTTTTTTTTTTAAATCAATCAATATCTGTCGAATTTTAAACGATTTGCGGAAAAATAGTATGTTTACCTCGTAGGAAAAGCCACATTCCTGGACTCTGTGTTGCTAAGTCTCGGCTTGCGCCTCGACTTAGCAATCTTCACAGTCGTCCAGGAATGTTAAGCTTTTCCTACCCGGTAAACAATGTACTATACTTTAACCAATTAACATTTTTTTATACAGTGAGCTTTCTGCAGCCAGACGCAAAATAATTTTTTCTGCTATAGAACGCAGCGTTTCCGTTTCTACACTAATAAGAATAAAACTTTCTAATAAATTTTCAGACAAACTAGACCGTAAACGCGTTTTGACAATTTTTAATTTTGAGAAAACGCGCTCACAAGCAACTTGAGTACAAGATAAGGTAATTATATATTTATATGCAATATACACTATACAGGTTTGTATACGTTGAAATGTACATATTAAACTGTCTAATCAACTGAAAGCATCAGTGAACGCACCCGTTACACTCAGAATTATTATTGTTGCTTTGGATACAATTCTTTGTTTCAATTTTTTCTAAACTTTGAAAAATTTCTGAAAATGTCCTAAGTTCTGTATAAAGGTCATCTGAATAAAAAATCATTATAAATTTGTTCGTTTGCGCCAAACCTTTCTTGAAGACTATTAACAGTTTGATTGATTATCGTTTTGTATACTTCAGTTTCAAATTTCTTGTACTGATCAGGTTGAATAAAGTCATTAGCTAGTTCTCCAGGCATCTTTTTCTTTTTGCGTGTTCTTAATTTTGGAAATTCGCTTCCTATGGCTACATCTGATAGCTCGTCTTTGTCAATTAAATATTGTCATGTCATTAAATTTGTCAGCTAAGTTTTTCAAATTGTCGAAATTTGACCTTTTTTCTTAATTAATTTTAAATTATTGTTTCCATGTCTGTTTTCCTAGGGGCCCCGAGACCCCAAATGGGAGGTGGGCCCCGTGAGATTTTCTCACTATCTCACCTGGCCAGTCCGGCACTGGGATTACCAGTCCGACAGACCTTGTATTTTAAATATGGAGGAATTTAATTTTTTTCAAAAATTTTTTTAGTGGCTTTCACCTGACAACTTTCAAATTTGTGAAAAATACTTTTAAATTTTTTTTTTATTTCCAGTTTTATTGACACTGTGGGGACCTTGTCAAGGTTAATTGTTTTGGAAACATTTTAATTTTTATGTTTAGTGTTCAAAGTTCTAATATTTTGAATAAATATTCGTTTAATTTTTTTTATACTAATAGTTGAAAAAAAAATAATGTTTGCTAATTTTCTCGATTGGTTTATTATTTAATGAGGTTTCATAAAAATACTTCTTTAAATAGTAATGCGCAGTATATCAACTTGTTATGTCAATATTAACATAATATATAATTATTTTATAAAAAATTGTCTGCCTGACAAATTTAATCTTCTTAAATTAATAAGCAAACAAAGCAAAACACATTTATTTGCCAGCTATTATGGCTAACTTTAGTTGAACAATTCTATAATAAACATTAAAGAAAAAAAACAAGTATTGCCTCAATACATTAACTTTACTTAACTAGTGTATTTTATTGTGGGTATTGTAATCATATTAACTGATTTTAATACAAAAAATTGATTGGAAATATTGTTATCACTGAAAACAATGCTTAATTAAACAATAAACTTATTCACGAATCGCATTTAACAAAATGAGGTTTTTATTTCATAAGCGTGTTTGTTATCTTTAACAGTGCAATCTACTTATAGATTCACACCATTTTATAGTCGTCCTATATACAGTGCTTTTCAGATAAAAGTATCCACCTTTAATAACTTTTGTA
>CAJUYH010006777.1:0-19196 GCA_910591685.1 Galerucella tenella
TCAATAATACAATAGTTGCTACGTCTGAACACCTGCGTATGCTGAGTCGTGGTAAGATATATCTCGGTAGAGAGCGTTGGTTCAGTCTTCAGTCATTCTTTACCGCGCTGCAAAAGCATGTAAGCGTTACAGCATAGTAAACAATGCCAATACGCGGCCTGGTACCCAGGCTAGGGTCACTCTATTATGACTGCCTAGTCTTTTGAGGGCCTTGCGACACTCCCACACCAGATTTGATGTTATACTATATGAGCGTATCGCTTTAAGTGCTGCTTGGTTGTCGGAGTAGATGACGATTCTTTGATTATCCACCTCCTGTCTCATCAACTCTTCTGCACAGCATTGCACCGCCATTACATCTGCCTGAAAGACAGTAGCATGTTTCCCTAGGCTTAGAGAGATAGTGATCTTCTCTTGTACCCGATATATTCCGGCTTCCATGCGGTTTTAGAGCCATCAGTAAAAACCTTACTAACAATAGATATTACAGATTAATAATTATTCTAACGCTTTATAAGTATTTAAAAATATTTTTCAAAAACAGTGACCTTAACTAAACTTAAACTTAAAACCTTAACTTAACTAACAAGCAACAACTACTTCCTGGGCTATAGGCCCCGACGGCTATTGAATTACACTTCAAAGTCAAACGGGGTTGGTATGTCAGGAAACTGTAATAATACTTTACTAACAATATATGAATCTTGAGTTTAATAAAATCTGTTATAATTTATTTCGTCTTCATATATTTTATTCTAGGACATATACGTTATTTTTGGAACCGTATTTACTCATACCAATCTCGTTAGCTTTGAAGATTTGACCTAGTCAAGCTCGTTAAATAATTATGCAGTTGGAAGCTATTTTTGTGACATTATATAAGGGAGAGTGTCGCGTGTATATCTTCATTTATGTAGCTCAAAATAATAATGTTGGATTACAGCAAAAGTTTTTTAACTCTTCTAAAAAAATGTTTGTGAATCAAAACAAAATGAAATTCTTATACAAGTCAATAGATGTCACTAGCAATATTAAAAATGCGTTCCACTCAAGTTCGCACCATATAACTTTTTTATTATCAATTTTAGGAAAAGAAACTTATTCCTTATAAAAAGTTCTGGACGCTCTAAAATATGAAATACAATAGGCTCATTTACATATTTTTATTTATTTTACCATTAGGAAGAGCACATCATTTTGAGGCTCTGTGCAAAAAATTAGACGTCAGCGAGACTCCTAAGTCGCCTAAAAAAAATTATAAACATTAATCAGCGCTCCTCTCCGAATTTCAGGCGTGACGTCATCGCATATGAAATCTCTCGTTCAAAGAGATAGGATACCGCGCCGATCGGTTTTCGGTGAGATGACTACTCAGCTAGTAACAGTACTTTGCTTTGAACGGGGGGAAATTTTGTGAAAGGACTTTCATATAATGAAGCGACCAAAACAGTAGCTTAACGTTGTTTTATGGAGTAAAAAAGTGTTTCATATCAAAGGTTTTCAGGATGTTTTGTTTACTAATTTACTAATGAAATACATTAAAGTTAATAAAAGGCAGTTTTGGGGGGGCTTCAGCCCGAAAGCCCCCCCCCCCCCCCCCGTAGATCCGCCACTGATTTATAGCTATCAAATATCCATTAGTTTGTCAGAGCATCCTATATTACACGTAACTACAGTAAAATTTGCATTGTTATTGTATCTATAGAAATACATTTTAAAAAATAATACATTTTTTTCATATAAATAGATAAAATCGTATATTTGAACGTAGTTTTCAATTCTGATAAACATTTATTTATAACATTTTTCGATATTGTCAAATTTATAGGTACTTTATTCTTGAGTAAAGTTCATATTTTTTGAGAAACCTCATATAATACTGAAAAAAATTGATATCTGATAATTGTACCTTAGATTTTAAAACATGCAGAGCTTTTTATGGAGAATAAGATTTTTTCCTAAAATTGATAATAAAAAAGTTTCTCTTATGGTGCGAACTTTAGTGGACACAGTTGTATATTTGCAAATGTATCGAACATTTTTTGCAAATTTACGCAATACAGAAAAATTGGATCAACTAATTAAGTTATTTATTTTATAATATTTTTAATGAGCAATAGAATAACAAATACCTTGGCAATTTATTTAGATATTTTAAATAAATTTGACCTTGAAATAGTACGGCGTTAGATTCATACGGTAAATGTTATAAACATTGTAATCTCCATTTCACGATCGAGTTAAACAATAATAATTATGTTTGTTGTTGTAAAATGAAAAATTTCAGTTACTACAAATTGGAAATAACGGATTTGTCATCAATTTGTTGAGGATATTGTGGGAATTCATTCGGACTGTTTTCAACCATAAAATGAGAAAAATCCGTTGTACCTAAGCAACCACAAATTATTTAGACAATTTTGGACTTATTCAAGCAATACTATTATAAAAGTTGAAGAACGTGGGACAGACGGTAGGAACTTTAGTTCTTTTTAAACAATAATCAAACCTTTTGAATCAATAAATAAATACAGTAGTATTAATTATAAAAATATTATCATTCAGTTGATTGGCACAAAGAACATATCAAGTATTCTATTAACTGTAATTAATAATACAATTAGGTAATCCAGTGACCTGTCAAATAAAATTCAATATGGCGACACAGGGCAAACAAATGTGATTTAATACATTGTAGACCGTGGATTTTGGTATACATAAGTGTTTATTTTGGAAAAAGGTGCTTTTATTTTGCTTTGGTGTCTAAACTAATAATATACAATAAAAAGTTCAGTTTTATAAAACTTTTAAGCTGGGTATATCAATTTAGGAACAATTTTTAGTTGTGTACCTATATAAGAACATTATTTTTTTGTTAATGGTTTTTAGACTATCAAGAATTATTATTTAATATTTACGGGTAAGTACACACTGACTAAAACATATACAGTATCATAATGAAAGTGAAACTTTTATGAAATTGCTGGCATTAAAATTTCACTTGCTTGAATTGGAAGATATCACCTGCAGTATTTAACTTTTATGCTTACGGATTTCAGGAGTGAAACACCTACTTCAAAATGCCAACAACTTGTATTGTAGTCGGTTGTGGGAACCGTTCAAACCGAGACCAAGTAAGCTTTTTTAAGGTCCCAGCTGTTTGGTGCACAAGAATGAATTAAGTAAGAAGCGTAGAGAAATGTGGTTAGCAGCAATCAATAGAGATGATTTAACAGAATCAAAAATCAAATATCAGGCTGTATGTAGCAGGCATTTTGTTCAGTTTTGTTCAATAACAATATTTATAAAAACTAAGAAAAGTGATATATTCTAAATAAAAAATACTAATCAAATGAACAATATACTAAACACTGATATAATTTTTAAAATGAAGCAAAATATACTAATAAATTCGACTAAAAAGTCTTGAGCACTGTTTATGACTGAATAGACAATACAAAACTAACCTATCTGTCTAAATTGTTTGCCCTGCACGGCCATATTAGGTCACGTGATCTGGATTGCCTAATGTATGCTGACAATCAACATTTTGCACCGAGAGACTAGCTCTGAGACTGAGGACAGAGAGCGACAGCCCACGCGCTCACGGCACATAACGTAACAACATAACGTATTGGTCAGATCTGTTGCGTCGCGACATCCTTCGCTCCAAGTAACGTAACGGTCAGACCAACCTAACATAAACTAAAGTTCTAAAATTGTGGTATTATTTGGGCCCTAACGTAGAAAGCAGTTATTCATGATTGTAGAACAGACATAAACTATCAGAGGCATGCATATCATAGAGATACTACAAATAGAGACAACAAGCCATAGACCGTTCGGTAAGTAAAAATGTCCGTCTCAACATTGGTGAGAGAGAAAGAGACGATCAGAGGTTTTTCTTCTTTGTCCGTGTCTATAGCATGCGCGTCACTAGAGAAAGTCAGGCAGAAGCTTTGACTTTCCATTTCTCTCTTACAGGTTGACGGGTTCCGAGCTGGCTTCTTGCATCTATCTGTTGTATTTATGATGCATATGCGTTTGTCGAAACAGTTGGTGATTCAAATACTTTGTTCGAAGAAAGAAATTGGCAGTTTCGGATCAGATGCCAACGATCAGAATGATTCGTTGACTGGGAGGACATTTTTAGTCAGGAGCATGCTCATTGTGATGTTGTTGAAAGTGACAAGTGACAGAAATAACAATTAATTTCCTTTTTTTCTTGTTTATGTTCAAAGATTCCGATTCACAAACGCAATTTAGGAGTGTAAGGAACTATCTATAAGGGTGATCCAACAAAAAACTTGACTCTTAGTTTATGGGAGGTCAATTTTTCATTGGAACACCCTGTATTCCAGTTCTGTTATGAGATTCAATTATTACATTAACACCACTATTATAGTATAAGGTGGCGTAGACTCAAGATACGCAAGAAACCCGGTATCGAATAACGTGTACCACCTTTTAATAGCAGGAACTCAAATTTCTATACTTACACATTTTTTTAAGGTTAAAAAAGAAACCTCAGAGTACCAGTATATATGCGTATGAAGTTTCTCGAGCTATCAGTTTACAGTATCGTGTAAACAATATAATTTAAAAATTCAAAAACACAGGAAGCAAAGACGTAAAAAGTATTATTTGATTCTATAATGCGATGTTTTTTAATTTAGTGAAAAATACAAAACGAAAACAAAGTGTACACACAATTTTAATATTTTGGAACGTAGTTGTGAATAAAAAAGTATTCAATGGTACAGGGTTATTGGTTATAATTTGACCACCCCTTTATTCCTCTTGTGGGAGTATAAATGAATTTTAATGAAATATATAGTTTATTAGGATCTATGTTTCACCAGCTATATACCCATACCAATTTTCTCTTATTATTCACAAAAGCATCTAGAAATGATAAATATTTAAATTCAAACAAGCCCGAAGTGCAAACGGTATTTTTGATCGAAAAAGAAATCAAAAATTTGTGTCACAAGGCTCTAAGGACTTGGGATTATAACTAAACGAACGTAATTAGTAGGCTCGTCGTATAGTTAAAAAGCAATCGTTCCGGTAGACAAAAACAATATTCGGCTTCCATTTTATTTTTAGACGAGTTCAGACCTACTCTTCCGTGATCTGAATAACTTAATATGTCTAATTGGATACCAGCGTAATAAATAATGAGATATTAAAATTAGACGTTGGTCGCTACATTTTTCTCGATTATTTTCTAGAAAGAAAAAATAACTTTTTGGAAAAAGGCATGGAATGAAAGGTGGGAAAGGAAGGTTAGGTTCTATGTGAGTGGGGCCTTTTCGCCACCTCCACTGCGACCTTCGTTAGGTCTATTGTGGCTCACACCTAGGTATTATAATTCACCCCACAAGCCTGTGCCTCTGACGAAGTCCATGGTTGTATTTGGTGATACATTTTTTAAGTCGTTCGGTTCTAAGGTACTAAAACCGAATAATTTATTCCTTACCCTGCCCAAGGCTGGGCATGAGCATAGTATGTGCTCCGCAGTTTTGTCCTCCAAATTACAGAACCTACAGTCCGAGGTCTGAACCAGACTCATCTTCTTTAGTTGGTTTAGTTGGTAGCTATGGCTGATCTAGCAGTGCTTTCCGCAATGTCAAAAAATGGTTCAGGTCCCATAAATAAAGTCTCTGATCCCAGAGTGTCGGCCTCATCATTGCCCTCCACTCCTCGATGCACCGGCACCCAGGTCAAAATGACTCTGTTTTCCTTACATAGTATTTCAAGGGATTGTAAACAGTTATACAGGTTTCATAGTCATTTTACAAAATAAAATTCCCTGACTTTTCCAGGTTTTCCCCGACCCACAATTTTTTTCCAAGTTACTTTTAGGTTTCCACTAAAAAAGTGGGTCTGTGGCAAATAAAATCCTTTCTAAGCTTACCCCCTCCTCCCCACACACTCACACTAAAAAAGTTATTTTCATTCAAACCCATAGTGCACAGGGAAGAAGCATCCTCGGAAGCATCACGTTTGAAAAAACCAATACATGTCTCATTTTTATAAACAAGATTTGAACAAAAAATCTGAAAGGAATAAACACACAAAAATATTGAACAAATAAAAAAATATAACATAAAAATATACACAAAAAAAAACCCAAATTCGCATCACAAAATCTGCAGGGTAACAATAAATTATTCCCTGCAGATTGGCCAGTACATTAGAAAAATTAGGTAACGATAATACTTAACGTTTGTCTTAGGTCATTAATTTATAGAATTTACTCTCAGCTTCCCTTTTTCTCTTTTTAACCCGGTTATTTTTATTTTATTTTTCGAGAAAGTCTTTATATGTTCTGTGAGTCATTTTTTTTTTGTAGTCGTAGTTTTTAGCTCCTCCTAGAAAATGTGCAAATTTTTTAAATTGACAGAAACTTTTTTCTGCTTGCCTACTCGTTATTATGTTTCTCGTAAAAGTATTGAATTAATTTATTTGCAATTTGTACAGAATCCATAAATAGGTAATATACTTTGCCAAATTATATTTTATGCATTTTTTACTACTGCTACAAGAAATTTTTGACATTCTTTCCAAAATCTTACTAGTTCTACTTCAGAAACCTTTAGTATCATGTCCGAGTTAGTTATCTCTTTTTATTGCATGGGTATAAAAAATAATAAAAGAATGGTTAAAGTTTATGGGGAACGATCAATAATTTTATCTAAACTTGAAGGGGAAAGATCAATAATTATTTTTTCTACTTGCGTGTGGAAAAGTTCACTTTTCCGCACTCATTTTAGTTTAGAAAGTGCCACAAAATATCAAAAATAAAGTATACACATTTGTCACAAAGTAACTTATTGATAATACCAAATTTAGGGGAACGCGTCACCCCGAATTATATACAGGCCACAGTTTTCGGCGGTCTTCGGCTACCATATTGGCAGATAGTGGAGAAAAAGATTGGGAGGTCGGAGATCGATAGTCTTGGCTGAAGGGTATTTAGAATAATCAACGGAAATGCGGGAAAAAATGTCTAGCAAAATATTATCCACCGACAAAGTACATGTTCCACACGCTCTTAGAAAAAATAGCGTTCCTAGCTCGTGCGGAAAAGTGGAACTTTCCGCACTAGTAAGGAAATATACTATTCCAGGTAGGGGAAAAATTTCCCTGAAATTTTGGTTATTTCTGTTGAAAATGAGGTTTTCCCTGACTTTTCCCTGACCATCTTTAGATTCCCTGACTTTTCCAGGTTCTCCAGGTTTTCCAGGTCGCTATGAACCCTGTTATATACCATCTTAGATTTTATCCTGCTCGAGCTCAGTGCTTCAAGACTAGCCTGGCTATCTGACAGGATGTGTATGTTCTTTTTTACAACAGGTTGATTCATCAGCTCTCTTGCAGCCACTCAATGGTGTATACTTCAGCCTGAAAGATGGTAGCATACCTGCCCAGGTTGGCTGTGATTTCAACTCTGAGTTTCCTGCTAAAGACTGCCACTCCAGCCCCGTTGCTAGGAAGGAGATTTCTTCACTATCCCGTTGGTCTTTCGTGGGAATGAGGACCTTAAAGGGCTTGTCCACGTGAAGTTTTGTGACAGAAAGATCCGAGGGCATCCCAAGAATGTGGTGATTTTGTATTTCCCTCATCAATCCTGAGTGATCCCTCAGAGTATCTCCATTTATTTTCCTCTCCACTGATAGCATTCTATGAGCCGCCCTCTTGGCTTCCTTCTCCAAATGAATGTGGAGAGGATTTAGTCGCAGGAGGGCTTCCATAGCCGCCGTTGGTGTGGAAGATATTGCTCCGATATTGGCCAGGCATGCTGTTCGCTGCAAGCCTTGGAAAGGAAAGGAAGGAAAGGAAGGAAAGGAAGGAAAGGAAGGAAAGGAAGGAAAGGAAGGAAAGGAAGGAAAGGAAGGAAAGGAAGGAAAGGAAGGAAAGGAATAAGTCGGCATGGCAGGCGAACACGTAGGTTATTCATCGTTTCTGCAATTAGTATGGACAAACTTCATCAACCTTTAGAATTTCTCGTGTAGTGAATGATTAGTTTTTCCATCAACTTTTTAAATGTAGATACTTGGAAAATATTTTTCCCCAAAATATCAGGTGTGATCCTTCTTGGCCTCGCTTTAAGTCTCTTGGAGAGTAGGTCTTCCTTCATGAAATGCCTCAAGGTTTCAATCGGTGATAGATCTGGACTACTAGACGTCAAATATAAAACCTAAATCTTCCATCATCCAATCTTTGATTTTTTCAGCCGTATGACAAGTATCAGGTTTTAGAGGTTGGGTCAACTTCACTCCACTGAGACAGGGCTCGTAGTCGATACGTCTAATAGAGATTTCGAGCTCTTTACTTGAAACTCTTTTTTGAATTGTAAAGTTTATGCGAGAGTTTATGGTACTGGCACCCTCAGCTACAATTGAACATTTCCATCCTTCTTGGAGTTTAAATGTTAACATGAATGTTCTTGATTCCACAAGTAGTTGCAGACGATCTCCGGAAACAGTATTTTGTGTTTTCAATATTCTTTTCAACTCAAATTATTAGTCTCTGGCAAGCGTTCAATGCTAATGGACTCGAAAGTATATAACACCTATCATTTTATGTCGTACATATTATATCATTTTAGTTTTAAAAATAGTGAATTGTAACGGACCACCAAGTGATCTATACGTCGACGAAATTACTTTGGAAATTCATCTATCAACTAGTGACATGAAAGATATACAATCGGTGATATAGAACGTCGGTTTTCTTTATATATATATAACAAAGAAACAGGTGCTGGATATATATTGGACATTATGGGATCTGTTCTATAAATTGATGGTTATAAATAGTAGTGTTATTTTTTGTGGAATACTCTATACTTTTCGAAATAATATTTTTTTATGAAAAATTGACAGATGCAGATCTTTTTATCAAAAATTCTAGCCAATTCCAATAAAAATGCTTTTCAGATACATTAATAGGAAGTTTACGGTAATTAGTGACATCTTGTATACAGGGTCCGTAAAAAAGTGATTAAAAAGTTCAACTTTTTAACTAAATAAATAAATTGAAAATATTTCAAGCCAAGACAGATGTTAAGTACAGACAATAAGGGGAAATTTTAAGTAACCCTGCATGCCATATGGTATTTATTTAATGACCAATACATGCCCTTTGTCCGTTTCACTATAGTCTATTTTTATGAACGGGAGAATATTAAAATAATAGAGCAATCGTAATCCATAGGCGTATCACTTTGTTCAGTGCACTATTATCAGTCTGCACTTCTTTTCTGATGGTGGATTTGAACCGTTCACTGTAAGAGTTTCTTGGAATTAAAATAAAACAAAATTCCAAATCTTTATTGGCAAATAGGTACGTATTGAAAATAAACATGATATCAAATGTGGATGCAAGATTGAGCAAGATTGAGATATTCAAAAGTTTGTGGACACGGGGTTGGTAAATTGCGCACAACGGTCAGTTTTTAGCCAGGTATACCCAAAATGTTTCTTTTTCATGGGTAAATTGCGCACAAGTGACCCTAAAGAAGGTCGAGGTAAATGGCATACAACTTTCTACTGATTCCACGAATTTTAAAAGTTACCAGAGATTCAAAGGATTATCCCCTAATGACTTTACGATAACAATTTGAGGCGTAGGTAGTTTAGTTTTTGCATTTACACTTCGATCAACCGGGTTCGGACCTGGGTTTTCTTGTTTTTTTTTTGTTTTCTATTTCTTATTTTCTGATATTTTTATGGACTAAGGATACAATTTGACCGCTGTGAGCAATTTACCTATACAGAGACTTAATCCCCTGGCTGCAACTACCTGACGAACCCTTCCCAAATTTGGGAAACGTCTTGACCACTGTGCGCAATTTACCTACGCCCTGTGGACATTGCCGTGGCCAGTCATGCTTAAACGCAGAGTGAACAAAAGATAAGAATGATGAAGATGTAATCTAAAAATGAGTTCACTCGACGTTTTGTCAACTATCACAGATAGAGGCTGAAGATATCGACAATGAATTAAAAAAAAGTATATACTGAAGTTTTTTTTTGTTTTTTTCAGAGTTATTCATTCTTGAATGAGAAAACCTTATCTCCACGACTAAATAATAACGCACAAATTATTTTTACATATTTAGCTGCATAATGATATGAATTCTTCACACCAGTGAATAATAAAAAGAATTCACTCTCGTTAGCCAATCACATTCTATTATTATCAGAATTCACGCTAAAATGAATAAATCAAATCGTCTCTTTAAAACGTCAAATACCTAAGAACGCAAATCGCTTCTGACAGCGCGTCGTTTGAAACGTCAAAATAATAATTATAAAATCATAATTTTACGTATTATAAGAAAAAAAAGGACAACAGTGGTGACAGTGAATATGTACGCCTCCCGGAATTAATTTCATTTATAAATGTAAGGGTTCCGATTAAAAATATGAGTTACGTATTCTCAATTCTCAATTTCATATCGTCTGGAGTAGTAGGGGGTATAGAATATACAATATTTTTAATTTAACCCTATTCGAAAAAATCTCAGTCAATTCTGGTGACCTAGCTGGCAAATTAAAAGGACTGCCTCTACCTAACCATTTATTTCTGAATTTTCTATTGATGTAGTTTCTAACTGCACGTTGAGAGTGGACAGGAGCTCCGTCCAATTGTAGCCACATTTTCTTTCGGATGCTGAGTGGTAGGTGTTCAAGAAGGATCCAGAAGTCTTTTTTAAAAAAACTCAAAAATTTTCTACCATCTGGGTGTCCGTCAAAAAAATACAGGCCGATAACATACTCTCCCACAATACCTCCCCGAAAGTTTACACTTCATCGGTGTTGGCGATCAACAGTGCGGAATAAATGTTTGTTTGCTGTTTCGTAATAATGAAAATTATGTCTATTAACTAACCCATTATTGTGGAAAGTTGATTCGTCAGTAAACAAGACATTATTGAAAAAATCAGGATCTTCTCCAACTTTATCCAAAGTCCATAAACAAAAATTTAATCGTTTATCATAATCCTGTTATGTCATCTGCTGGTGTAGTTGGATATGATACGGATGGTATCGATTTTTCTTGAGAATTCCACACAGACTCATTTGACTTATTCCTAATTCACTTGAAATATTTCTAGTAGGTACTGGTATTAGGATTTTCCGTAACCGACAGCAGTACATCAAATTCGTTGGCGTTGTCGCCAGTAACTGGTTTAGTTTTGGTCACCTTCTCGTATGCAACGCTACCAGTATCACGAAATCTATTGAGCAGTCTTTCGAGAACTTCCTTCTTTGGGTGAATTCTATCAGAGACTTTTGAGCATAAACTCTAGATGCTAGGAGACAAGTTTCTGAACATTCCCCAATGCAAAGTATCATGTCGACTCTTTCGTTTAACAGGTACTGCTTCATTTTTTGTAGCAATAAAATTTAAAACTAATGCAAGATTCTTCAGAGAATTAACAGAGAAATGTTATAAAATGACATGTCAATCAGTTAGGTACCGATGAGATTTGTATGAATTTTTTGTTTTAAACTCGATTTTCCATACAATTTAAGAAAATTGTAAATTGCACGAAAAGTATAATACCTAGGTATAGGACACCCTTATACCATTCGAAAGAGGACATTTTTATGAACATGGTGAATTATCAAAATACAGGGTGTTCTATTTAAATTAAGCCCGATATTACCCATTAAAGGATGCAATAATTAAACTGAAAATTCTGAACACCCTGTGAATAGATATTTAGTACTCAATCGTGAAATACATTCAACAAATGTCCAACTATTTGGATGTAAGAGAATATTCGCTAGAATTTGATATATCAATGAGTTATTAATTTTTTTTTGAAATGTTCACATATTTAAAAAAGTCAGCATAACTCGGAACCCTCTGTATTTAGGTATAGGGAACCATTATGAAGGAGTACTTTATTTTTTAGGGGCAATCAGAAAATGCAATGAAATATAGGGTGTCCTATAAGAAAAAATATAACTTTGATACGCCACACTTTATTGAAACATCCTGTATATTTCAAAATAATTTTAAAATGCAGCCTATATGAATGTACAAACTACTAAAGTGAAAAACATCCTCAAACTTTCACCGTTTCGCTATAAACCTCCATCCCGTTGGTCGTGATTCACCCTGTATATTTACTCTTTACATTTTTATAAATATGCTCTATAGCCTAGTGGTGGTTAACTATGGCGCGGACGAAGTTTTTTCTTTTTAGTCGTGGAGAAAGTATAGTCTTTTTCTCGTGTAGAATGGCTATTATTCACTTGGATGATTCCGGAATTTCATCCGCGTGAATAATAGCCATCATTCTGCACTCGTTGAAGAATATACTATTATTGAATATCATAGATTATGCCTACGGGGTAAACCATGTGAAAAAAAACGCGCCATGCATTCTACCTCATAGGTGGTGAGGAAACGAGTGCATCGTCATATATAATATAGTCGCATTCTCAGCGCTCTACTCCGAAACCAGTTGATTTCACAGAAAAATGCAAGACATGTTTTGTAGGTAATTTTACTAGGAACAATTTTTAAAATGGCTGCTATTGACCTCCGAGCAATAGGTCGCGAGATATTTGAGAAGAACTGATTTTCGTGACCTTTTGACCTTCTTAACTTTTTTAGCCGGCACGATATCGATGTCAATTTTTCACATCTTCATAACAACACTGTAATAAAAGTGTATACAAAAATCCAGCTCACTAGGAATTTTTCCGCAGATAAATTCGAGGATAAAACCTAAATGGCTAAACTATAAATATGCAATCTTTAATACACCGGACTTTTGGCCTGTCCAAACCTTTTTCTATTGTTCTGTACAGCTTATGATTATAAAAAAATTTAGGAAATATTTAGATTATTCTGTAACATTTAAAATTACTGTTCTTAAGTTTTGCATGAGAAATTGGGTTTTTTTACTCTCTTAAAAAAAATAGATTATAACTGCTTTTTTTATGCGAATAGCTTGTTATTATCAAATTTATACATTTATTTTTGTCATTAACTGCACGGTCATTGTTCAGTAAATCACTAATTTCGTTTTTACCTTTTTTTTACGTGACCTTCTGAACTATTTCCCATTGTTGTACAATGGAATATTCTATTATATTATCTTCAAATTATTGTTATGCTAAGGTTAAACAAACATTATAATCTGGAAGATAATAATTTCAACATTTTTTTGCAATCGTGATTCATAAAAGTTCGTAAAACTGATTAAATCAGGAAGTGGTTTTCACCAACAAAAAGTTGTACATAACAAAATACCGTCTTCATTCTCTCTTAAACGCAGAAAATAGTCTGACAATCATAGGCGTCTCAGATATGTATTGACAGAGGGCATTTTTTCATTTACATAGTTAAAGAAATATAGGGTTCTAAAGTTGGGAATTGAAAATGGTTTTTTTATTTATAATTATTAAGCGGCTTATT
Source organism: Galerucella tenella (assembly GCA_910591685.1). Taxonomy (NCBI): domain Eukaryota; kingdom Metazoa; phylum Arthropoda; class Insecta; order Coleoptera; family Chrysomelidae; genus Galerucella; species Galerucella tenella. The sequence continues at coordinate 13,453 of CAJUYH010006777.1, forward strand.
GGAAGTAGAATTTCAACCGGTCATAAAGTTGTTCGTACCTGATTTCGTACTCAAGAGTAACGAAGATTACAACAGCAACAAAAAGACACTCGAAACATCTGCAAATATTTCCGCATATCGTAGATTTATTAAATACACCGCTGAAGTAACACTAAACAATACAAAGAAATATTTGTAATAATTATCATTCTATTTGCCTCGTTTGTCTGTGTTCCTAGATTAGTGAATACATTCTCCTGGAAAATTTACTTTGATAAAGAGATGAAACACGTTTAAATTATTTAATTCTAAATTTGCTATGCCTTCTAGAAAGTTAATTGAGTTGGACCATTATAACTTCAACTCAAAGATCTATTGTGCCCCTTTACTTCGACTTAGTTTCGAGACTAGTAGCTCCTTTAGTCCTATCTCCCGGAGGAATTTTAGGATGTCTGCAGGCTTCAACTTAGTTAAATGTTCCTCTTCTATCCAATAATCTCCCAGGTGCTGCGCTCTAGGATTATGAAGTGCTGTACAGTTGGAAAGTATGTGGATGGAGGTTTCTTCTTCCATGCCACAAAATCTGCATTCTTCTTCCTCCACTATTTTCACTTTTTCAGGTGCCCATTCAGGCGACAATGTCCCGTTAGGATCCCTGTTAAAACTCTTAGCGCAGTTTTACTTTGAATTATGCAATCATTTGATCTCAACAGGTTGTAGTCACCCAGAAAAGTATTTAATTGTATAAGCCCTACTAGATCTTTCCAATGGTCAGATCTTCTCTTTTTCTCAGCTTTACCTATTTCTTCCAATATTACATTGGGGCTGATTCCGCAAAAGGGTTCAGGCCCCCAGAAAGATATTTCAGTCCCCCTCTTTGCTAGTTCATCTGCTATTTCATTTCCTTCTATTCCAGTGTGTCCTGGAATCCATAGTAAGGTGAATATATTGTTCTCGCCTAGTTCATTGAGTTTGTCTAGGCATTCCCACACCATTTTGGAACTGATTACACAAGAGCTCAGTGCTTTAATGGCTGCTTGCCTATCCGACATTATGATAATCCTTTGTCTTCTGTATCTTTTATGAATATTGAACTGGGCGCACTTTCTTATGGCATGGATTTCCGCTTGAAAGATACTTGGGGCTTTTCCCAAGCTTTCAGAGTCTTCAACGTAACTGATACATACAATTCTGATCCCATCTCTAATATTATAAGTTTAATATTATTGTGGGTGGTTCTGTTCCGTTAAAATTATTTCGTCTTCTCGTTGTATTAAAATTATTTCGCTAAATTGGACTGATGATTATCGATTTCCTTATTTAGTTTATTATCAAGTGTACAAAAACAGATACCGTGGGCTTCTTAATTATGTAGAATGGTATCGGTAACAGTCTTTTGTTTGGACTTAAGCAGAGTCGAATATTTTCAATTTTCTCAAGTCCCACGCTGTTAAAGTTTAACTCGTGGGGACTGCATAAGGAGATGGACCCCATGTACTCCAATTTCTGGTTATCCTAGAGGGCGCCAGTTTAAAATCCGTACCATAACTTCTGATGGCAGAACAGTTATAGCCAATCATAAAATTTGAATTCATGTTTTATAGGGCATGTCCACGACAGTTGACAGTTGACAATACCCCAGTGGTAAAACAACACGATCAATAATTATCAAACAACAAACAAATATTAACCTATATTATATATTATTAAGGGCCAGTTGTATCAAGCATAGTTAACCTAATTTCTATGGTTAACCCACGATCACAACTATTCTTATATTCTTATAATTGACTGTTATATATATCCTATAATTTTACAACTTTTTATTGTTTACAATGGAAAACGTGGATTATTTTGAAGAGTTAACGGATGATGAGGATTTTCTAGAAATGATAAGAGAAATAGAAAAAGGTTTATTTACTTATTTGTGTACGACTTTTATACCTTATTGAGATTTTATACTGGGTTTTAGGTTTAAGGAGAAACGCTGGGATATTTCGAACAAGAGAAAATCATTTTGAAAAGTGGATGGAAAATTAGTTTTTTGATAGATTCAGAATATCAAAAGGCACTGCAATTTAATTTTTTATATGGACCACCGTCAGTGCCTTGAGCATAACATTTTTCGTCAGCATACTTTTTCTTGGCTCTATTTTTAATATTTCTATATTTATTTAACAGCACGTCACTTGTTCGTTGTGTAGTTGCATTGATAGAATGAAATTCTTCAGCCAACTGAAGCCACAAATTTTTCTTATGCCGAGAACCAGCTCTCTGCATCCATTTTCTTACACTCTATATAGTTTTTATACTTAGCAACTAGAGAAATCAACGTCGCTTCTTCAAATGCACTAAAATTTGGAGTACGCTTGTTTTCTTCATCTGCCATCTTTTAACTTCAAAGAGAACACACAAAATGATTTTTAACGCCAAGCACGCTTTTGATCACTGACTGTCATTGATTAAAGATTTCACAGTATACAAAAACTGTGACGATTTTTCAAGTTAGTACCAACAATATTGATAAAATGCTCGAATGTTACTAGAGATTCGTATAACCAACATAAAAATATTAATTTGACTGTGGTTCATTCAACTGATCACAACACGAACATCTTTCGTACAAGGATTGATTGATTTGACTATGGTCAACATGTGAAGCTGGTTCAGTTGATCAATTGGTTAACTACGTTACATACAACTGGCCCTAAATCAAAGAAATAAATATACAAGCTCAACCATTAAAATAACTTAAAAAAAACATTTAAGCAAAACCAACAGAACAAATGGAAAATAAGTCGGTATTAAAGATTTAAAATATTACTCAATACAAACGTACCTTCCTTGCAACTTTTGTAGATATACCTAAGTATATCAAAAATAAAATAAAAACACGAAAATCAGACCTAAACCTAAACTGTTATGTAATTGAACGCTTGTTGTACTTTTCACAATATCAACCATATATATTACTCCAAAAATAAAAATATTAGGAGTCAAAATTTAGTTTAACAACACAAAATACTGAAGCACAATCAAAGAAAAATAAGAAGTTTTACAAAACACACACTGAAAATAACTGAAACAGCAAAATAAAACCACTTAAATATCATCAAAGGGCTTATACGACAGCTGATTTGTTTTACTCGTTGCTAAGATGACATTGACATTTCAAAGCGCCATCTATCGAATTCTACTTTTCTAAATTGTTTTACCACAGGGCTGTTGTCAAAATAGTTTGTGACGTCACGTGGACATGCCCTATTGGATGATAGCTTATTTGACAGTTCGCGGTTCACATGTGAGGTTAGGAAATAGATATGGAACCTTTTGTTTAAAATAGTTTCTATCCTACAATAAATTTTTTGAGTAGTTTATTTTAACAAACACGTAACTGACCTTGCTCAAAACTTTCACGAGGTACAGTATTTTGTATTATTTTTAACAGTAAAAACTAGAAAGTGTTACTTTTATTATTTTATTATATTTTTGGCAGTAAATATTTCTCGCAAAATGGTACTTGGAAGGTTGTAAAGATACACGGCAATAAATTGGGGTCATATTTATTACTTATTAATATAAAATGGCGGTACTTTTGATGTCAAAGACGAAGGGAGAGACCTATTGTTAAAGGTTAAGAATAAAAAAGTTACAAAAGTTACCAGAATAGAGGTGGTCGATATATTTTAACTACAATATAATGAAATATGAAACATTTCATAAAATAGTTATTTACGTAACAAGTCCCGAAAGTAAATCAGCTAAATCTTGGTGGCACTCTAGTACTAGCCTCGATACAACACGTTGTCTGTTCAAGGCTAATAGGGCTTGTCTACTATCAGTGCAGATTATCATATTTTTGCCAGAAATTCCTCCTCTGGTTAGTTTTTTTGTGGCAATTGAGATACCAGCCAGTTCTGTTTGAACCACGCTGGTATTGTTTCCCATTCCCCACTTAATCTTTAGGCCTAGTGCTCTCGACTAAACTCCACATCCTGAGCCTTCTTTCATTTTTGAACCATCTGTATATATGCGTATTGCATTTGCAGCATCTGGCTCTGTGTTCTGTTTTATTTGAATTTTGTAGGGTTTGTTAAACAAAAACCTGGGTTCAATTGCATCGTTGGCTGCCTGCAGCAGAGGTAGCGCTTTCTGCCATAGGCTCAACCTCAATTGACCCACTCCTACTTCGGGGTTTTCACCAGCCGTGCGCAATCGTACCATGGCCATTAACGCAACCTCCTTGACGTGCAGGTCCAGAGGGGTCAGACCAGTAATTAGTTCCATTGCTGCGGTTGGTGTTGTTCTCATGGCTCCTGTGATGTTCAAACAAGCCATTCGCTGTATTTGATATACTTTTTGGATGGCCGTTGCTTGTAGAACCTTCGGTCCCCATGCAGTTGCTCCATACGTTAACATAGGTCTTATTATTGCAGTGTAGATCCAGGTGACCACACGGGGTGACAGACCCCATGTGCGTCCCACTGTCCTTCGACACTGCTCATAAGCCACATATGCTCTTTTTGCTCTGCTGTGTAGATGAGAGTTCCATGTTAGTTTCCTGTCGAGGTAATACCAAGGTATTTCACCTCTTCCGAAAAGTGTGTATCGAGGATATACCTCAGCCTCAGCCCACCCCTTTCCGAGATATCACCCTTAAAAGATGGTAAATAAATTTAAGTTTTTATTTATTTTTCTAAAATTTCAGTAAAGCTAGAAACTTGAAATTCTGTAATTTCCGTGCATTTTCAGCATTTATTACAAATCTCATTACGTTTTACATCTTTACTATTTTCCACTCAATATATCAAAAAAATTATAAATTATGGTGTTTATTTTTTTTGTATTTTCTCTGCAGCTATTGGTTTTAGGAAAAAATTTAAGAATAAAACAAGTTTTTGAATAAAATAAAAATATTAAGTTGAATTTCATTTCCCAAAACATCATCTAGAAAAAAAATTTGGATATGAAATAAAGTAAGTGTGGCTAATTTCATCCCCGTATAATGTAACAGGAATATTGAAAAATACCCATGGCTAGTCCTTTGCGAGTGCAAGAAAATCACAGAATTTCAAGTTTCTAGCTTGACTGAAATTTAAGAAAAAAATAAAAACTCAAGTTTTGGCCACCACCTTAGGGCGTGAGCTGAGGAAATTTCGTTATAGGAAAGACCCATCTTAGTTTCATACGAGCAATTACCACCTGAACTTAGAAACACCCTGTATATTTTGAAAAACTAAAAGATCACGTCTAAAAACGCACGTGTAATACCAACTATGCCATATCACTAAGCAATTTTTTTTACACGTTTTAAGATATAATAATTGTGAATAAGCCAACCTTGAAAGATAGTTTCTCAGATTTAAATAATAATTGTTTTTTTTGACAATATAATAAAGATTCCAATTAGGTTAAGGTCCGATAATAAAAGGTAATGACATGGTAATATTTTTTATAAACATATCAACAATAAGAAAAGGTCGGTTTTTATGTTCACAATAATTATCATACATTAAGTTTTTTTTCAAGTCATTGCACTCGGTTGTCGACAAAACAAGAGTATTTTTAGAACAAATTGTGTAAATAAATAAATAAATGTTCTTCACAAAAATCCAAATTCCCGATACCTTTCGAGGTAAAAACGTCTTTTATGGACATCGTAAAAATTTCCACAGCCAATTATAGATACCTAAGTATCTGGAAAAGGACTATAAAATATTTCTACTCTGGTTGGCGCCTAATTTTAATGCATCTTAAAAAAAGCA
>CAJUYH010006778.1:0-19196 GCA_910591685.1 Galerucella tenella
TAAATTATAGTCCTAAGTAATCTACTTAATTCCACGTCTTATTTTTTCTAAGTATATTTGCCGTTAAGACGCCAGAGAATAGTTCGTTCATAGTGCCCCACCCTGTATAATAGTAGTTGTAGTGGTGTATACTCAAATTCCTAAAATACATACAATAATATAACTAATTTTATAAAATTCAAATAAAATATTACTTACGGTTGCCTCTATCGTTTCAATCTTTCCAATCATGAATTTCAACTGACATCCTGTTAAATCTTAGTTAGAACTTAGATTTACACTTCTTTGATAGTCTTACAATATAAATTAACGTACTATATCCACTTCATGAAATAATATAAAACAATAAATTAACATTTGTATTTAAAACATGCAGTTACGTAGGTACTATTCTTTACAGCTGTAGAAAATCTTTCTGGTCTGTTCTAAAATTTTATGTCTGTCAGTCTCCTTTTTGTTTTTCTGACACTTTTGTTGTATAAGTTGTTGATATATTAACAAATGTTTGACTAATTATTTACGTTTTCTAGAATCCTCAAATGGACATACAAGCGCAAGATCGTTGTCATAGAATAGGACAAACCAAACCTGTCATGGTGTACACTTTGATAGCGAAGAATACAATCGATGATGTGGTCATCAGTAAGGGTTACCAAAAGAGGTTGTTGGAAAAAATTGTTATTAAAGATGGTATGTTTTTTTTTAGAAAACAAGACAAAGTATACAAAAATTTCTATTAAGGCTAAGATAGTGTGTATTATTTAGCTTTGGTTATGGTGTCTAGTACCTGCAGTTTGTGTTTGTCAAACAGCCTGTACTCAATATTGATGTAGTTTATTTAATATTTGAAGGTTTTAACAATTTACAATTTTATAGGTAAATTTACGACGAATTCGAACGAAACGACCAAAATCAAAGACGAATTGCAGAGTCTTCAAAAATTATTAAAAGAGCAAATGACGAATTTTGACGACTTGAAGATTCCGGCACATGAATTGGATCGTCTATTAGATAGATCAGAATTATGGGCCATTATGAATCAAAAGGAAAACGAGATGATCTAACGTAAACTATTTTAAATGCTTTTCTTCGTTACCTTTTTATTAAAAAGAATGGCAATTTTTAGAGGGGTCGAAGATGTATAAAGTCGCGAGCTGCAAACTATATTTTTTATATAACCTCCTACCTCGTCGTTGTACCTGATGACGCTACTAGTTATTGAAACCCCAAAATAATAATTGCCGTTTTTAATATGTTTTATTTACCAAGTAAATCAAACGTTACCATTATTTTAAATACTGGGTGATCGTTTCAATTTAAACTCTTCACACAAGTAATTAGTTTAGGATATAAGAGATGCAAGAAACATCAAGAAATATGTGAATGTGTTGAAACATAAATTATCACCACGTATTTAATAGTAATTTTACATTCCCAAGTTTTATCCATACACTTGTGATGTCTTTTATGTTTAATACTATTTTAAATTATGTTATTTTTTTGAAGTGATTGTCTAAAGATTTCCAACTTGGAGGTTTTTTTATAACAAACATTTTTAATGGTACTTAGCTTCTCTTCTCATTCAGTTGTTCACGACTGACAAAAGCACAAAAGTACAATCAATTTCCATGGTATCATCTACAGTTTGTGATAAATTTGAAACATGACGTGTTGAACACTCTCTTTTAAATTCAAACTTTCGATTTTGATCCAACTGACACTTGTCGATTAGGCTGTTGAAACTATTTTTTTTGTATTATTTTTTTACGTATTAAAGTGTTGTTTATTGAATTATTTGATATTTTTTCGAGAAGGGGAAGGAAAATTATTGAGATTTATCGAGAAATGCAAGGAAAATTATTGAGATTTATAGAGAGATGGTGCTAAGAATTTTTTTCGAAAAGGGGAAGGAAAATGATTTAGATTTATTGAAGAGGACAAAGAAAATGATGGTATACAGTGTATCAACATCGCTTCCTGACCAACTGACAGTTCAAAGTGTAACCGTCTATAACAATACGAGAAAATTAAGAATAAATATAATTAAAAAAAAAACTAAAAAAAAAACAATTTTAAAGAATGTCGAACTAAAAAGTTGAAAACAATTATAAAAATAAACTTAAAACAATACTGTACCTCAGAGCCGAACTATGTTGAGTCACAAAACTACGTTTTGGGAAAATCGCGTTTGAAAGTATTTTTCACACAGTTTTTGCAGTAACTTGAACAAATTGGGTCGCATATATGTGAATTTCAAAATCTTGAGTTGTCTATATAGACCAGTGCGGAAGCATTCAAAAACAGTAAAAAGTGAAAAAAAATAATAGTAGGATAAAACCCATTAGAAAAGGAGGGGAATATGATATAGTTGAGGAAAAAAATAAATTACGGGCGATCCGAGTTCGGGAAGTAGGAGGGGGTGGGTTTTTAAGGGTAAAAAATGGTTTATCTCGATTTCTGGCAAAACTACAATTCCTACGAAAAAAAGTTAAATGGCAAAGTTGTGAGTAATAAAAAGCTCAACAACTTTTGTATTCACAATTTTTACACATAACCTCAAAATTTATGTGAAAAACTCAAATAACCAAGTATTTGGTTTTTTATTTTTATCTTTTTCAAAAAAAATATTTTTTTTACGAAATTTTGTGAAAACTTACCTTATTATGTCCCAAATACACTGTAATTTATTTGATTTGAAATATACTTTTTTTTCACCCTATTTTGACTTAATATCAAAAAAGCACCCTAATTTTAAATCGAAAATTCTCGCGTCAAAATATCAGCTTTTTTCAAGAAGTCGGTGGGCTTTTTGTTCGTTGAAATCTCTACTTTCTGATAGTCTGAAAAAAAATATACATCTCCATGGTAAATGTTCTCAGAAAATGCAAAAAATCAAAAAAACTCAAATTCGACGTTTTTTTTAATCACTATGTACAATTTTGAGCTATTTATTAAAATTCACACTTTAATTACTCAAAAAACGTAAGATTCCATGTTACATTGATAGACGAAAAAATTGCAAATCGAAATACACTAAAGTAACGTAACCTAAAAAATGGATTACAATTAATCAAGTCTATTTATAAATGTAAAAATGAAAAAATTACACTGAGTCAATCAAGGTTTTAAAAAAATCAATTGGCAAAAATTAAATCACCCTTCATTTTGGCAAACCTCTCACCCACTGAAGGAGCAGCAGAACAGAATTATTACAGGGCATATTATCAGCTTCAAACATGGTTAGGCAACGAATTGACAACAACAGATAGAAGCTGGAAGAAACATCAACGTGGCATTATGCCCAAATTTACAGAAAAGGATTTAATTCCGGAAGTATTGCTCAAAGCTATTTGCTGTCGCTGTGAAGCTGGGTGTAACAGTTTGGAATGTGGCTGCCGAAAACATGGTTTAAAATTCACAAATTTATGTAAAAATTGTCATGGTTCTGAAAATTGCTCCAATATGGAAGAAAAAACCAACGAAGAAGTAAATGATTCAGATGAAATTGTGGATGAAGAACCAATGCAGATTGGAAATAACATGATGGTCTTGAAGATTTCGAAGTTCAACTAGAGTTGGAAAGGTTTGTCGAGTCTAACGATGAAGAAATGCCATCAAAGAAACAAAAATTAACGGATAGGTGATTAGAATTCAAGATAGTGTATTTATAAATGTCAAGATTAACGTTTTTAAAATTATTATAATGTATTCAAAGTGAACTATCTAAATTCAATAGTACGATTTACATGTATATTCACATTTTATGAGATTTTCTATGACATGAATGTAATTCGAATTTAGTGGATAAACTTTTTAACTCGACAAAATTGCAGCAATCACATTTTTTCGATGAAATTGTACAGTGATTAAAAAAAAACTTCGAATTTGAGTTTTTTTCATTTTTTGCATTTTCTGTGAACATTTACCATGGAGATGTATATTTTTTTTCAGACTATCAGAAAGTAGAGATTTCATCGAACTAAAAGCCCACCGACTTTTTGAAAAAAGCTGATATTTTGACGCGAGAATTTTCGATTGAAAATTAGGGTGCTTTTTTGATATTGAGTCAAAATAGAGTGAAAAAAAAAGTATTTCAAATCAAATAAATTACAGTGTATTTGGGACATAATAAGGTAAGTTTTCACGAAATTTCGAAAATAAGATACTTTTTTTGAAAAAGATAAAAATAAAAAACCAAAAACTTGGTTATTTGAGTTTTTCACATAAATTTTAAGGTTATGTGTGAAAATTGTGAATACAAAAGTTGTAGAGCTTTTTATTACTCACAACTTTGCCATTTAACTTTTTTCCGTAGGACTTGTAGTTTTGCCAGAAATCGAGATAAACCATTTTTTACCCTTAAAAACTCACCCCCTCCCACTTCCCGAACTCGGATCGCCCGTAATTTATTTTTTTCTTCAATTATATCATATTCTCCTCCTTCTCTAATGGGTTTCATCCTACTATAATTTTTTTTTTTCAAAAATTATCGACCCTGGTCTAATATGTCCTTCAGTACTGTCTGATGATAGTGTTCTTGAAAAATGTCATAATTTTTTTTAAGGTGACTTAAAATTGTTCACCTCATGGAAAAAATTTCAATGCCGGACTTGAAATATATTGAGTCCAGTGGAGTTGAGAATAAATGAAAAGCAAACAACGTTAAGAACCAAAATGAAATATATTTTCAATACAAACATGGTAAGAAATTATCGAAATTAAGGAAAATGCTTATTCTGATTCTTCTCCACCGTGTGACAAATTACGATAATAATCGTGGAAAACCTTTGGTAATAGTTTTTGGAGGTGTTCATATTTTTTAGTAGGGATATTTTTCAGTTCCTTCCGAATTTTGGGAAGAATATCGGGTACGGAAGATGCGTTCCTGGTGTTCCTCGTCATTGTGAATGTGGAAAATTCATCAGTGAATTTATATTTGTAAAAGAGTACTCCTGGATTTTCTTGTCTTACTTAAAGATGAACACATTGAGATATCAAGAAGCTCTCTCCTGAATCCGCTTTTTTTCTTAAGATAAAGGGAGAACTGTTGCCTTCACAAAGACTTTTGAAATTCAAAAAGTCATCTATCTCCATAGCAGTCACATTGAAGGCTTTTTTTGTGCCACATAACCCGACGACCTGTTGCCAGTCCCATGGTGTGATGATTCTGAGTTGAGAGACCTTTTTTTTTTCTCGCTCGATGATTGAGTGATCACCATCAGCCTCTAGGTGCGTGTGGCCTCTGGCCAGAAACTTGCGACTTATTTTCCTAAGATTTTGGTTATGTTTCAGAATGAAGAAGCATGACATCAACATTTGAACATTCCTGTTCTGCGACGGACAATTGTCGGACCAAATAATTAATTCGGTAACAGTATCAGGTATATTACAAATTTTTGACCATTTGAATAAACAAGATGCGACTTCGTTACCTCCACGACCGGAGATGCTTTCATCCCACATCATACAATAGGCTTTCTCATCAGTTGCATCATGTATAACTAAGTTGTACGTCCAAAGTTTCAAACTATAAAAACTTTGAGAGTTATGAAGATCGAGAGTTGGAAGGCATTTTTGTAAATCCATCATTACAACTTTTTCCGTAACGTTCTCTTTCGAATGTGACTGTCATATTGTTCTTGGATTGATGTTCTCTCATCTTGGTCAGTAGATTCTTGCATTTTTATCTTGAATTTATCGCATTCATCGCACGTGTCATTATCTGGATTTTTAAAAGGAAAATTGAATTCATGGTTAAATATATCAGAATATAACCTTTCCTTGGCAATATTCTTCTCGGGAATGTTATGTTCATGGCAATACTCTTTAGTTAGTATTGTAATGTAATGTGATGTATCGTGTTTCAAGGTTTCATGGTTTATTTAGAAAAAAAAAAGTCAAGTCCTGCGTAAGCTAGGTCCAGAATATGTTAAGTCCATAACTTGGAAAAATTATAGGTAGGTAATTGATTGAGTTCAAATTTTGAAGATGAGGTGGTGCCTCATACCCATCATTATTTCCATCCTGATCAGGAATTTCTTTAGGAAACATATCCATAATTTTCGCAGCTCTAGACGACATTTCAACTATAAACGTTTCGCTGAATATAAAATAATCTTAGAGGAGAACACTTGCAACACGCCGGAGGACATATACCGCTATACTGATCGGAATAAATTCTGAAAATTAGGTTATGTGGACTTAACCTAGTACAGCGGCGTATACTCTCTGGAAGGTAAACTATATCAAAGTCACTTAACATAATTTCACTCCGAGAAGACTTTGGACTTAACGTTATTCAAAAAGTTCCAACTTCGTCGTTAAAGCCTGTAAATGAATGTTGGAAATTGCAAACGAAAGATACAATATATCTTAGGGACTTACCATATTTAACTCATTTTTAGCAAAAATGGACTTAACATAGTTCGGCTCTGGGTTTTTTTTATATACTATTATAGTATATAAAAAATACTAGTATAATTGAGGGAAAAGCGTGGGGCGCTTTGTGCCATAATTTTCGTATATCGAGCACCCCACGCTTTTCCCTCAATTATACTACTATTTGTTTTATATACTATTGTTTTAAGTTTATTTTTAAAATTATTTTCAACTTTTTAGTTCGATATTTTTTAAAAGCGTGTTTTTTTTAGTTTTTTTAAACTATTTATTTGTAATTTTTTAGTTCGATTTATTGTCAATAGAGTTTTTCTTTAAGTTCTCATTGATAGTATTATAAATTTCCAACAGATGGTGCACGAATGTAAAATTCTTCTTGCGCCTTAGCCCGCTCAGCTAACGAACGCATTTAGGATGATGGAGTCACAAACCCACAAACATACAAGTGAAGCTAATGAAAGCGTGTTAAAATGAAATAATTTTTGGCAAGTCGGGGATTCGATGCACGAACCTCTGAGTTTTTAGTCTAAGATCCGAACCTAGGTCGACCTTCACCGAGCTGATAATAAAATGAAACATATTTTATCATGAACTTGGTATTTTAGAAAATATATTAAAGATGGGTTGGCTAAAAAAATCCTGGACAGACTATTTTTAATTATTTTTTGAAATTTTAAAAAATTTTACATCATCAAGATAATAAAAAAAAATTTCTGTCATCAAAAGCGCTGTTTTATTGCGAACACGTTAATATGGGGTTGTCTGCAAAAAAATCGGTCCCATTTGGGGTTGGCGAATTTTAAAGATTCAAATTTTAACGCGCGTGGACATGTGCGACGAAGAAAAAAAGTTGAAGAGAAAAAATTGGACAGCAGAAAATTATAATTGAAAAATAAATAGACTGAACATTTTGTTGATGAAAAATATATTTTAATAAGTATTTTGTATAAAAATAATAAAGTCTGTCCAGGATTTTTTTAGCCAACCCATCTTTAATATATTTTCTAAAATACTAAGTTCATGATAATATATGTTTCATTCTATTATCACCTCGGTGAAGGTCGACCTAGGTTCGGATCTTCTACTATTTGGGCCCAACACGCTTCCAACGCGCTACGCAGTTCTTTTTTAGTCAACTTAAACCAACTTTTTTTCGCCGACGCTTTGTATACAGAGTAAGTTATACAGGGTGGTCCTTAAGTAATTGTACATTGCGATTTAAATCAACTATTCTTAATAAAATGTTGATATTAAGAGAGATACAGGGTGTTAAACATAAAATTTTAATTTTCGTTTTTTACAATAACCTGAACGCTTTTTGACGTATATGCACAAAAATTTGAGGTTGGAAGTTTTTTGATATGAGAAATCATAATTTTGTATCTATTTCGGTGTATTTTGTAGAGGGCGCAACATAGACCATGTATGCGGCATAAATGTGCGCAAAACTTTTTTGCCTTTTACATTAGCACTATTTTTGTAAAAAATAATTGAAGCCACATCATTACAACAAATAAAAGGTATACTTGTTAGTATCCCCAAATCTTAAGGGTTTTGAAGATAATCACATTTTAGTGATTAACTACATGATTATTATTCAATGAACTTAAGTTAAAAAAATGTAGTTGTGTGTACGATAATTATTATTTTTGAATATTGAAAGTACCATCCATATTCTGCTAGTATATCCTAATACTGTTCATCTTAATACTAAAAAAAATTATCGTACACTACATTTTTCGAACGAAATTTCATTGAATAATAATCATGTAATTAATCATTAAAATGTGATTCTGAAACCGTTGAGATTTGGGGATACTAACAAGTATACTTTTATTTGTTGTAATGATGTGGCATCAATTATTTTTTACAAAAGTAGCGCTAATGTGAAAGGCAAAAAAGTTTTACGTACATTTGTAAGATTTGCCATGGTTAATCTCTCTTCGTACGTAGGTCTAACACGACCAAAAGACAATCTGGTTGCGCGTCTTTGCACTCTTTCTAGCATTTCACGATCTCGAGCTAGATCTGGATACCACGAAGACCCGGCGTATTCAAGTATGGGTCCGACATAGGTCTTGTAAAGTTTGCAATATGTTTCGAAAGAAGCTTTAGAGAAAGTTTTTTGTATTAGGAACAGTTTAGAGTTAGCGCGTTTACAAACATGAGAAATATGATCACTCCACGCAAGTTTCGAGTTTACTAAACCAAGGTCGGTTTGTGATGAAACAGTGTTTAATGTCTGTCCAATGATTGAATAAGAATTTTGCGGGTTATTGTTTCCGATGTGTAACACGACACACTTATCAATGTTCAGAGGCATCAACCAATAAAGGCAAAATAGTTTTGCATACATTTATGCCGCATACGTGGCCTATATGGCACTCTCTACAGAATACATCGAAATAGATACAAAATTATGATTTCTTATATCAAAAAACTCCCAACCCCAAATTTTTGTGCATATACGTCATGAAGCGTTTAAGTTATCGTAAAAACGAAAATTAAAATGTAATGTTCAACACATTTTATTGAGGCTTGTTGGTTTAAATCGCAATACTTTGAAGTGAAGATTGTACTGTACTTCTATGTACAATTTTTTTTTCCTCTTCGGAGCCGTCCTTTCGCCGGTACCACCTCAGCTCACCTCACCTCAGTACAATCTATGTACAATTACTTACAGACCACCCTGTATATATTCAATCATCTTGGGAAAAGGATTGCTCCATTTTTATAGATTTACATACTTGAAACTCGTCAAAGTAAAACTGCACCAATTAACAGGAATCCTAACGGGACATTGCCGCCTAAACGGACACCCGAAAATAGTGGAGGACGAAGAATGTAGATTTGTGGCATGGAAGAAAAAACCTCCATTCACATACTAGTTTGCGAAGAATCCTAGGGCACAGCATAGGAGACTACTGGATAGAAGAGGGACGTTTACGTAAGTTATATTCTAAAATTCCTCTGGGAAATAGGGCTAAAGGAGCTACTATTATTTGAGACTTTCTTCAGGAACTAAGTAGTAGTAAGAGGGCGCAATAAATATTTTAGGAATATCACCCCATATACACAAAGACATACACTTCAAACTCATTCTGAATAGGTTATAAGGTTTTACGAATTAATATTCAGACAAATCAATTCTACTGCTTTATTCATTTCGAAAAGCGCACAAAATATAAAAACTTTTTGAACAGTAAATAAACATTTAGACTTGGTGATATTTTTCTTATGTTCTCATCAATAAAATGAATAAGAACCAAAAATAAAACGACATAGTACATCAAATTTATATAAACTCTTCGGGTTCACGAGGTGCGTCCAAATCTCTATAGTGAATGACCGGTCTGAAATCCGTAGGTCCGCCCCTAAAACAATAACGTAGACTTGAAGATAATTGTGAATAAATAATTCACCCTCGGAAATCCCCAAATTTTCAATTTTACAGTCTTTTCAAAACACAAATTTTATCAAGTATAATCAGACCTTTTTGTAAACTTTGATTACACCCTATCAAAGATTACAGAATAAAAATATAAGATGTTTCACTCCAGGGCGGTTTGATTCAAGTTGCTGTCCCAAACGGACGCCGCTCTCATAAATTATGTTTACGACTCGCTTTTGTTGTCAATAACGAGACCGGTAGATACCAGATAAGTTCGAAAAGCTTATTTTATTTTAAGCTATATAGGGGTAATTAAATTAAATGTTAATTATTTCGAAAAATGTTCGGTATATGAATTTGAAAAGGTAAGTAAAAAATAAACTTGAATTTTTAAAATGAATCAATTCAGTTTTTATCCAGCATCTTAGTAATTTTGTGATACATCACAAATTCAATTAAATATACTCATCAGCCACCAGAATAATAGGGCCACTAAATCTTAAATTTTGATCTTTAAATTATTTTTATTTAACAGTATTTTTGGATTGACAAGTTTAAAACAGTAAAAATAGAAGCAGCTGCAGGATACCTTTATTAAAAATTTTTATAAATGTTGTAAAATACTAAGTTTGGAGTTTGTTTTATGTGTTAAATTTAATCTATTGTCTTTCAAATCTTTCAATATACATTTGAGAGTAAAATATATACGGACTCTGGTATAGAGACTTGCATAATATTTGAAAGGAAATTGATTACATGGATGACGAAAAGAAAATTTAGTAAATTCATTCCACGGGAGACGCCCCGTATAATATGCCAAATTAAATGCAAGTGAGGACGTAGCGACGTACTGTACCTACCAAGTCACCAGCGGCATCGGTGCTTTACGCGATAAATTCGAAAGAGTGAAACATCTTATATTTTTATTCTGTAAACTTTGACCTTATTCTTTAAACTCCCTGTTTTTCGAGCTAAAGACTTTTGTTTGAAATTATTCACTAGATTGACACGTTGAAGGATATTATTTCAAAATTATCGAAGGATCATAAAATATAAACGAGTAGCAGTGCAAGAATATGTATAGAAAATAGGAGTTACCTTCCGCGAGGTTGATAACCTCTCGCTCTAGGAACGAATCCTTGGTTATAGAAAGGAGTCGGTCTGGAGTATCCTGGAGCTCCGTATCCGCCGCTGGCGAATCTGGAAAAACTAAAATTACAACAATATACCGACATAGTTGAAAATTAATCAGACTTACGGATGAGAATAACTCGGTGGTTCTTCTCTTTTCGGTTGCGGAGCTTCCGCCAACATCGGTCTTTTCGAATCTTTAAGATAATTGTTGAAAAATTCCACTTCCTTTTTCACTTCTTCGAGTTTTTCGGCGTGTTTGTTGAATATGTGCTTTCTTACGAAATCTGGTCCTGAAATTATAATTATTTTAGTTAGAAATTTTTTTTCCTATTTGAATTACTTACCTTTAAACTTTTTCCCGGATAAAGGACACAACCACTTATCTTTCGCCAATTCTCTAGTATTCGCTTGAACGAATTTGTCAATTTCCAAGTCGATGTCTTTCAAAGCCAAATTAATCAATTTCGACTCGTTTTTATCTTTTTCTTCCAAAGGTTTATCAGGCAAGAAAGCCGCCATTTTATTTTCAATTGGAGTGCCGATGAATTGTGTCATGTCCGTCTGAAAAATTAACAAAAAATATGTTGGGGCAAATCAACGGAAAATAACAAAAAACTTACTTTACTTGTCGGTGGCGGTCCCCGAGCGTGCAAAATACCGCACCTGTTCGGCATCTCATCTTCATTGGGATAATCGCAATGATTGTAATAATCGACCGAATGAACGATTCTCAAATAAAGAATGATCCGATCCAAAACCGAAATTAGATTTTCGTCTCGTTCGACGACAGCGGTGACATCTTGATTATCCGTAGTCGGTTCGAGACCGAGAAGTTCCTCTTCTTCGGCACTAGCTTCTTCTATTAGATAATCTGTTATATTGTGTAATACTGGATTATTGGAAACCAGTCCGAAGGTCTAAAATAAAATGAACGATCATCACTTACGATTTTCGTATTACAAATAAATTATCCTCTTCTAAATATTTAAACGTACGTCCAAGGTAAATAGAAATACAAATATATAAACTCCATTTAAACATTCTAGTGAACGCCTTCTCATGCGATGCTCGGGCGCCCTGACCGTGTGAAACAGCCCTTAGTCTGCTTGAAATATTAGAGATGTTGATATACAGTATGCGAAAAGTCTATCGAGTCCATTCCATTTACACAAGTACGACAAGGAAAATATGAGAAAAACTGCTTGAAAGAGAGAGAAGAATAATTGTGAGCGTATCTAGTTCATCCATTCAGCTCTCGTCATTCTTCCAGCCTCGGATGAACTAGATACGCCCACAATTATTCTCTCTCTTTCAAGCATTTTTTCTCATATTTTCCTTGTCGTACTTGTGTAAATGGAATGGACTCGAAAGAGTTTTCGCATACTGTATAAAGTCTTGACACAAGCAGACTAAGGGCTGTTTCACACGGTCCGGGCATCCCATGAGCAGGCGTTCACTAAAATGTTTAAATGGAGTTAATTTCACTGGGGGATTGTTTCTTCTTTCATCAATGTCGCTGTAGAATAAATATTGATTTTAAAATTGGAATTATTCATACCTGCTGAGGTTTTTCTTTGTTTTCATCATCGTCCTCTGCCCACAAACCAGCTTTCGTATCTAAATACAGCACGACTCTGGCCGATAATCTAATATCGGATCTAACGACTTGTTTGTGTGCTATTATACCGTTCACCGGTCGAATTCTCCTACTTAAATCCCTGTTGACAATAGCACCGAGTTCGCATTCTTTCAATCGGATGTTGTTTAGATTCCAACAGATTTCTTTGATGTTGGCGTCGCGTTTGAATGTTACCCATCCTCTTCGTAACCATCTTCTATCGGGCTGGGGATCTGCCAAAGCGACACGAAGAAACCCGTCGTATCTAAATTATGAAAACAAGATGCATCTTGAAACTATATGTTGGAAATTCGAATTGAAAAAAATCCCAGCATTATACATATAAACAAATTTATTGAAATATTCATATCTCGTTAGAGTTTTTAATCCCAGAAAAAGTATAGCATATCAAAAGATGTGAATAATGATGTTATCTCCAAAGGACTATGCTTCCAGCTTATGGAAAATAAAAGACCACTCAAATGCGGATATTTTAATACCAACTTATTCGTCTTGAAAAATAGAACATTTGATAACATTGCGCCAATGTTGTGACTTTTATAATTAATATTATTTTTAAAATCGCTTACGGAGATTGTATGAGTAAGACAGAGAGAAAATACGTAAACAAACCTGTATTACAGATTCCACCAAGTACGGAGATAAGAAATGAATAAATAAAACCAGACAGGGTTGAACCGACCTAATTTTGTGAGTTAATTTTTATATGTTGTTTTTTCTTTGTAGTATTTTGTAGTGTAGTTGTTACCATCGGTAACTCTTAAAAAAAAGGATATGGATGCGGAAAAGATTTTTTTATATGCTAGATGTTGAATATCTATTACAAAAATGCTTGTGAAATGTGTGTAGGTAATGAAGCCGACGTAAAGGGTGATACTAAAAGATAATGTATAATTCTTAGAGTATCTTCTCTCACGCGCTCCACCTTCCCCCCACAGGCATCGGTTGAGGACCTCATTACCTTCTATCCGCGAAGTGTAGCTGAAAAAAAAATGTCTATTGGCCCAAGCCGGTTTTTGGTTTTTATATTTTTTTGGTAGCTAAAGGCGCCTTTTTGTTTTATCAAATTTTTTTGGATGGCCGAAGTCGAGTTTTGTTTAATTTTTAAATTTTTTTTTAATAGCCGAAGCCGGTTTTTGTGTTATATATATTTTGATGACGATGAGTGTTTTCCTTTGCATGACATAAAAAGCATTGTTAACTGAATATAATTTGCATCATTATATTTCTTAATGATTAGGTATAGTTCGATCAGCAGCGTTAAGTACAGTATTTAGTAATTTGGTTGATGGATATCTAATATTAGGTTGGTGTCTAGCATATCCTATATACCAAATCACGCTAGCTACATGTGCACAACATCCGAGTTTGAGCTCCAGTAATAGCCATCAATATGACGAATCTCTTCGTTAGGTTCGATGTGTCGGACATAACCTGTCTTCTTACAATTAATATGAATAACCTCAGCATTTTCCATATTTCTTGGATGCAAATTATTATTCCCTCTACGATGGCGGGCGGCGTTCTGAAATCCCTCTGAACTGAAAGATCGTCCAATTCCTCACAACGCCGAAACTAAGACGAACTTTATGTTCACAAACGTAACACTGCATTTTCTTAAATACTTGACTTTAAAAAATCTCTAAACTGAATACGCACACTCCTAGCACACAGAGCGATTATTTATTCAAACTGGTCATTTGTAGTTAAAACTTGTTAGTCTACAATTATATGGATACACCCCTTTCTTTCATACTCCTATTACCTGTCGGGGATCTGTCAGGTATAAATATTTGCAATCTATAATCTCATATCTTTATACAACTGAAAAATATAATCCTATTATTTTGTTTCGACGAAACGGGTATTCATCGTATGTACAACTATATTCACAAGTCCGACTCTGCTTCACCACAGCAGGTGGTGTCCTATTAAATGGTTAGATTATGTAATCGAATAGAAAGTGTCTGACAAATAAACTGATTAAGTGGGTTTGTTAATTAAATTACAACATTGGCGCAATGTTATCAAATGTTCTATTTTTCAAAACGAATAAGTTGGTATCAAAATATCCGCATTTGAGTGGTCTTTTATTTTCCATAAGCTGGAAGCATAGTCATTTATACATTAGAGAATATTGTATATGTACTTGGGAAAAGCATCGTCAAACGCTCTTTCAATGTTAAGAAATATGGTTACCGTAATCTCCTGGTTGGTTTGCAATTCCACGTCAGACTATCTCTATCCAGTCTAATGGATATAGGTAAAGTAATACCAGTTCATTTGATAGATTAACTGACTATACATGAAAAATCGTACCTGGCACACATAGTCTCGATTTCTTGCTTAGTTATAGTTGGTGCTAAATTTCTTAAGAATATCGAAGTAGTTTTATGAAGCGATTTCGGTTTTTCCGCTTTAGGTTCTTCCTCTTCGTCAATAGTATGAATTTCTTTATCGTTGTTTGGTGGTTCCTCCGATTTTTCTTCCTGTTTATCCTCTTTTTCTTTGGTTTCTTCTTCGCTATCGCTGCTGCTGCTCGAAGAACCGCTACTACTGCCCGAATACGATCTTTTACGTTTCTTTTCCCTAGCTTTAGTAGGTTTTTCTGTTTCTTCGTCTTGTTTTGGTTCGTCGGTCTCCATATTTTTAGGTTCTTCGCTTTCTTCGGGTTTTTCTTCGACTTCGGTCGGCGTAACTTCTTCTGGCGGCTCGGTCGGATTCTTTTCAACTTCTTCAATTTCTTTTTCCTTTTCTTCTTTTTCCTCTTCCTCCCCTTCTTCCCCTTCCTCCTTTTCTTCTTCTACAGGAGGTTTTTCTGTAGCGCTATCGACAATTACGGTTTCAGATTTTTCCGCTTTGTCTGTATTCTCTTCCTCGTTTTCCTTATTTTCCGACTCCTTTACCGGCTCACTCAAAATTTCTCCGTTTGATTTTTCTTCGGTCGTTTTAGGTTTATCATCCGGTTCTTTCTTAATCTCCACTTCTTTGTTTTCTCTATTGCGTTCAGCTTCGACTTCTTTTGCTTTCTGTTCTCTATATTTTTGCTCCATTTCTAAAACACGGAATAAATAATAAACTCAAAACTACCCCCTATTTTACGAGGTTAAACAAAAATCTTACCTTCATATTCTTGTGCAAGCGCAGCAAGATCGTCATCAGAACCTCCCTCCAATTTGATAACCACAGTATCAAGGAGTTTTAGCAGTTTGTTAGTTTCAGCACAATCTACCTTGACGCAATCGATTTTTCCAGTATTTAAAAGATCTATGAAAACATCCACTCTTTTCTGAAAATCAATAAGTATTTCACTCTTGTATTGGGTGTAATGAATTTAATTGTATCTTACCTTCAACGCCGCCCTTTGCTCGTCCTTTCGCCTGACGGATTCTTCTGGATGATATTTAAGTCTGAACCTAAATAGCCGCAAAAAATTCCGTGATTAATAAACATCAAAAGTGCAAATTGATAAAAATTATAATCACCATATGCACAAATCATTCATACGAGAATGGAAGAAAAATAGTTGAACACTATAAAAATTGAAAATTAATTTAAACATGCTGATTATGTTTTAATAAATTTTTTCTATACAAATAATGGGAATTATTGCAATTAAACGTACTGGTGGGTTGAAAAGTTCGTGCAAAGCCATTTATCAGTCACAAGTAGAATAAAAATCAAATGTTTCATTCCCATAAAATTCTCTAAAGTGTTGCAACTTCTTTATAATCCTCTGATATACTCAACATATTACTAAAGTGTACCCAAAAATTCTCATGTCTCATAAAATGTATTGAAACTCTTCAACAATCCCTCCAGAACACCCTAAAATGTCTAAGGAAATTTGTAAAATCCTATAAAATTCCCAGTTGATTGAAGTTGAAAGCAGACGAAGGTCACATGATCAGCAAAGGTTATAGTTACAGCTTTCCAATTAGCAAAAGGGATTTTATTGACTGTTTTCTTTTGAGAATGATAAAACAAATAATTTTGAATATTACTCCAACCTTTTGGATCAGCTGGATATAAAAATTCCTACTAATAGACTTGGTTGAGCAAAGAAAAAGTCTTGTTTTGTCTCGAACTTTCCAAGCAACCTGTACAATAGCATATAAACGTTACATAATTTGTATTGAGTATTGATATTATTAATGAGATTATTCAATTAATCAGTAAACATTGTTTAAATAATGTCCATTCTTGAAGTAAATTTAATTTATTTTCAAGTTTGTTCATTACAATTTGTATGTTTAGTATTTGAGTAAAATAATTTTACTTCAGTACACATCCACTTGAAGTCATGCTCAACATTCAAACCAGTACCAAAAAAAGTAATAATAAGCTTCTTCTTGAACGTGAATCTCACCTGTATTATTTTATTTTGAAAATACCCTAACAAGTACGCGAAAACTTATGCATTGCGCGCATAAGCTCTTTTTAACGATATAGAAAATGATCACCCATTCTCATTGTTGTAATTTTTCAACTTTTTGCATGTTATACTTTTTTTAAACGATTTAAAAAACGCGAAAGATCCTTTGTGATTTTCTCAATGGTGATTTAATTTTTTATTGAGGAGTTCATCGACTTGTCTCGAATCCTCGCTGTAGAGAAAAAACTTTTATAGTATTGTACAATCAAGGACAATTGATAGTCTATGGGATTTTGAATACTTCCAAATAGATTTCTTTAGCGAATCCCAATTTTTTTATTTTAACCTGTCTAAATTAAATTTTGCAATACTAAACACTGGCATGAAAATAGCTATGTCGAACATATTATAATTATGCATAATTTTGAGTTTAGTTTGTAGTATAATCAATTTCAATTTATAAAGATAAAAATGCCAAATATTAAGTCATTTTGAAACAATCTATATAGAACTATTGAACGAAAAAGAAATAAAAAATATATGTATCAATAGAGAAGTTTTGATGGTTTTTGTTGGACAATTTGATGTTTATTGAATAAAAAAAGCATTTTTCCAAATATTTTTAAAAATAAGTATTGATTTGGCATATATCTCTAAATATATGCCTCGATATATGCCCACTGTAACAATTTTTAAAGATCCATCAAAACCACAAATCCTTTATCCAACAAGATAAACTAGAAATCAGAGTGAACATTTATGGATAAACAATTTACCTTTTCTAAAGTACAAACCACCAAAAAAAATGCATAAAAATGTAGCAGCTAATAATAATTCTATTTTCAGCCTTTTCAATTGTTTTCTTTATGGAAAGGCAATAATTATTTAATACAAATACATTTTCATCTACTGGCTTAAAAAGCACTTCTTAAATAGGAAAATATCACATTTGAATTTGCTAAAATAAAATTTCAAGATCTGGTGCCAGTTTATTAAATATAGCAAAATTTTAAAACCATTATTGCACTTCCTTGTTCCTATTCAAACTTTAAGAATTAAAAGAAAATTAATACTGTTATAAAAATAAAATATAGTAAAAAGTTACCATTCATCATCTTTATGTGCAACAAAAAACTCATTAAGCTGTTGCCTTTGAAATTCCAATTTGTAATCATTATATTTCTCTATTGCTTCACTATCAGAAATATTATCATCCTGTGTGGCTAGGAAAGCTTTAAAGGACATCATTGGTGGTTGTTGGCCCTCTACATGACTACCTACTGGTTCTCTAAAATAAAAACAAAAAATATATAAAAATGATCACTATTTTATGTAAATAATTATACCTATGAGCTGGTGGATGATATGCTCCTCCTCCTCCACCACCACCACCATAGTGATTGTAGTAATTATCTCCTCCACCACCACCATAATAATCATGACGAATTCTCTTTGGTGCTGGTTCTAGGCTTGGTGAATATCCTCTATCGCGAACACTACTTCTATATTCCCTTGGTCTAGGACGAGGCCATGAGTCTCTAAAAGTTTCAATTTGTACAATATTATATAAAATACGTGACTTTCCAACATAGATAATTTAACAAAAAGTTACTAGACTTGATACCTTTCAACCCAATCATCTCTTGGTCTTGATACACGATCAGTTCCTCTATAACTAGCCTCTGCTCTTTCTCCTCGGAATTTATCACGTCGTTTTCTATCGTATTCATCATCACTATCACCCATTTCAAGCTCTTATATCTAAAACATTACATATAAAAGCTTATTAATATCTTCCACATCAAGATTATTTTCATTGGAGGACTAGCAACAAAAGATATATTTTCAATTTGAACTATAGCTTGTAAAATAATTCTCTATCACCTTAAATCCTAAATATTTCTAAAAAGTAGAGATCGTAACCTCAATGTGTTCCAATAAAACATTCCTGTTTATTAAATACATTAAATAGTAAAAAATAGTTATGTATAATATCTATATACTCACAATTAGGATACTAAAAATAAAGTAGAAATATATTAATTATTTCTATATTTATCAACAAATTACATTAAATAAAATTACAGCTTGGCTTTAGTAGGGCGCTTTATCTTTGTGATCTACTTTCGCTTCCAACTTCCAACCATAATGAACTTGACTACGAAAACGACAGTTGACGGCGTTGATTTGACAATTATTATTTTTCTTCTTTTTTGTCTTTTAAAATAGAGGGGTTATTGAAGTAAATAATGCTCCATTTC
>CAJUYH010006779.1:0-19193 GCA_910591685.1 Galerucella tenella
AAGATAGCCTTTAATTTGTCAATTTTTTTAACTAAACTGCCCTGAAAACACAGTTAGGAATGTTTTTTTGTTATTTTAATTGAAAAAGAAAATAGGAAATGAAAATTATGCCTCCTATGCCACATTAGTCATACTGTAATTTATTCCATGTTCATTCAATATTCTCGTGACTGTATATTATATTTATTACGATTGAATTACGGTAGAACGGTTAGACGTAAACTGAGCTACATGTTCCACAGTGGCGTTCATTTCAAAGTAGAAAGAATTGGAAAAACATTTAAAATGTTTGCTCAGGATTGTTGACAAGAAGGGTTGAATTTATAGCAATAAAGCTGGAGGTGAAAATATTAATATAATTTTGGTGCGTAAATAGTAACAAGAAACCGTGAGAGTTTGTTCAAATTTATGCTTAGAGAAAATAGTAATGATATAAATAATAAGTACAATATCCTCAGTTTCTGTTTGTTTATATTTTGATTATATTATTTTCTTTGTTTCAAGGCATTTCTGTAGTAACGTTCTTCCAATTTTATTCAAGTTCTCCATATTATCAAAATTATAATTATGGCAAGTAATATAGGTACTATCAAGCCAAAAATTGAGACCACTGACGGAGCTGCAAGTTATTTTGGTAGCAATAATTATAAGCGAGTAATTTCAATAGATTAGTTAATTCATCTTTGTACTACTTATCGGTAACAAGGTTCAGTTCAGTTTTCATTCAACCGGCATTACCAAGAGACTGGTCCGATTACCATGAGACGCGGATCAACGCGAAAAATAGCCAAAGAGATAACCGTTTTTTTGGATTCCACATGTTAACGGAGTGCAATATCTTACTGCAATTTCACTGAGAAATCCACTTGAAAAAGTAAGGGTAGTAGGAGTTAGTGAGTGGATTGTTTTGTAGAATAATAGTCACAATTTGTATTGGCAAGCAAATCTGTTTGGCGGTGTTTCAGTTATGGTTTGGATAGAAATTCCTTCACAAGGAACTACAAACTCATAAAGTTAGTCCTCATCGAGAATGGCTTCCCAACAGCTTCTTGAAATGAGTTATTGAAAATCATGTTATGCCAATCATGATCAATATGAGTGAACAAGGCATTTGCAAGCAAGATAATGATAAGCCAGAGCACCCAATCGCAGTCCTAGCCATATCTGGGAGTTGGGACGACGAGTTTTCAGACATCTACCAGCTCCAGGAGTTCACCACGCTGAAAGAGCTGCTATTGCAAGATAGGAATAACATTAATTAGAATGTAATACTTAACTCAACTGGAAGTGTGCCCAGCAAATAACCCGTTGAGATCAAGTCAAAGTGAAAAAGTGTCGCCTGAATGGGCACCTGAAAAATCCGAAAATTGTGGAGGAAGAAGAATGTAGACTCTGTGGCATGTAAGAAGAAACCACCATCCATATACTTGCAAATTGCACGGCCATGCAGAATCCTAGGGCACAGCACCTAGGAGATTATTGGATAGAAGAGGAACAGCTACCTGCAGATATCCTTATATTATATATATATATATATATATATATATATATATACATTCCTCGCCAACTTCATGCAGTTATCAGCACAAGAGAGTTCATGCAGGTTATAAGTAATGACTAGTGGTATTGCCAGTTTTGCCATATTGTCGTTGATAACAGAATGACGAACTTTGTATTGAATGTTTTTGCATTCTCTCTTAAAATGGAGAATAAAAACCAAAAACTGTACCTCCCAATTCAATGTGGTTTTTAAAAAGCCTTGTCCACGCTACTGATATGAATAATCGGTAACATAACAATAAATAAGATACCAAAGTAGAGAAGAAAAAGAGAGAACATAGCAATTAGGACAAAAATCCCTGTAAATTATGGAGTTTAGCATTCGACCTTAGCGGCTAGTTTTTCGCAACATGAAAAAATATTCAGCTACTTACAGTGTGAGTACAATATAGGACCATGCGGGAATGTCTTGAAATTATGCGCATAGTCTATATTCACGTTAATGATCCTGGGTGTCTATTCACTAACAGTGAGAGCTCCTACGAGAATTATCACGTATAAAGTGCGCATGCGAGCTCTCTCGAAATTGCAAATTATGTTATAGCCCGCATGCGCACTTTATAATTGTGTACTCTCGTAGGAGCTCTCACTGTTAGTTAACAGACTAAGCTGGTTGCCAGTTACTATTTGAGGAAGCAGCTACTGCAAGACAGCGATCATCTTGCTGTGATCACAAAATTCGAATGTAATGTTTCAAGTAGCTGGTGAACTTGAACATGTTCAAGCATCTATGGTTCAAGTCAGATTAAAAAAATTCCTTCACAAAATCATCAGATTGATAAATCTACTACAATATCGAGCTGAACTACCTGTATAAAATTCTGACGCGCACGAGAATTTTGATGTCATGATTTTTTTTGAATTTTCAAAAGTCGATATAAACTTCTGGTAACGTCCAAATCGTCAGTCTTCATAATAGGATACTTTTTATAGTTCATTTAACCCCTCTTTCGAATTTCTGTCGTAGACTGTTCACGCTATTCAACACTGACGCGATTTAGGGTTTTTTCGTAACTTTTTTTACATTTTTAAAGTTTATACTCGCTTCCCCCACCACTAAACAGGTATACATAACACAAACTTTTTTTTTCTTTAGCATATAATCTATGCGATCCAATAGGTTTTCAAGTGATTGGAGTAACAACACATTTAGCCCTCTGACCTCCCCTACAATAACTAGTAATTAAATCATTTTTGGTCTCTGACACAACGAAAAAATTTGACAACTAGACAATTAATAATATTGTTGTAAAATTTTATTGAGGTCCATAGTATGGTTGAAATAATACCCTTTATGTTATACTAGTTCATTATAGTGTTTTTATTGCTTAGTTACCAACTATCTAATGTCGTACTTTATGCTTGTGCGGGCATAAAGTTCACTTAATGGCCCGCGCGGGCATAAAGAGCAATAATTTTTTTGTTCAACTTATTTAATAACCATGTCGTAAGCTTCTTTAGACTTTTTTGGCAACATATATACAGTTGCTTTCTTCGCTTTTTCAATAATTTCGTCAGGAATTCCAAAATCTTCGTTCAGTTTGACTTCTAACTTTAACACATATAAAATTTATTGTGATATAGCATTTACGTTTGTCAACATTCACCTATTAATTTAAACCTGATTTTTTAAAACACTGATTTGTATTGAGATTGGATTGCAATAACGAACTAGTATGACATAAAAGTTTCTATGTACCGCAGGCATAAACATCTATTTATACCTTTGGTACATAAATAACTATTTTAGTGTGCGTCATCGATTGTGACGTATATTCGGGTTTTCGGCATTTGCTATATTGACATATAGCTAACTCGTATTCAGCAAAATTCGAGGGGGTTATGAAATTAATAATTACCAGCTCCTTTTTCCAACTAAAAATACTTGAGAACTTTCTAAATGCTGATGATTTTTTGTGTAGGAATCTAGAAAGATTTT
This sequence comes from Galerucella tenella, assembly GCA_910591685.1. Classification (NCBI taxonomy): domain Eukaryota; kingdom Metazoa; phylum Arthropoda; class Insecta; order Coleoptera; family Chrysomelidae; genus Galerucella; species Galerucella tenella. The sequence goes on from CAJUYH010006779.1 coordinate 3,500, forward strand.
TGCCATATTTGAATAAAAAGAACAATAAGATTAATATTCACTTTTCATGAATAATAATTGACCGTTAACGACAAAGAATAGACCTGACGAGAACTGTCAGTGGGCCATTAGAAAAAGACGTAAGACACATTGCCGCTACGAAAGGTAGCTGCATTCTATTTGGATTGTATAATTTCTCACGATTGATAGGTCGCGCTTGCGCGTATTCTAAACACCAGCTGACCAAATTTTTTACGTCAAAGATCGGGATTAACGTTTGTAATAAATTTAAACGATTCATTATTATGATATTTTAATTAGGATTACTTATATCTTCCAACCTAATGTGTTAGGACACTAATAATCGATGACGCACACCAAGAAGGGTATTATTCCAACCAAAGATCATATTTCTGGTGAAATGTGAAATAAAATATTCCATTTTATGACATTCTAACGATATGATAGTCTACAAGAAATGGATTTCAGTGAAGTGTACGTTCCAGGAATGGTTTTTATTGGGATAGCGCTTTTTTTCGCTTTTTTTTATTCCGACGTTTCGGTAGCGTTCCACCTACCGTTGTTAAGGTTCACTAGTAATTAAATAACTTTTGGTCCCTATCTGACACAACGAAAAAATTTTACAACAACTAGACAATCAATAATATTTTGATGAATACTTCTCCTTGAATCATGCTAGATATGCTCCTCTCGACCCTCTTAGATGCCAATGGAGAGAACAGGTATTTTCTGCTGCACCATTGCGTACTTCGAGACAATAGCCCTACCACTAAGCTCAGGGCTTGATGCCTCGATGAGAATTTCAAGTGGGTTTTCATTATACGATATTATGCTAAAGGGCTTTCGTGTACAGCCTGAACTTTTTGATATAGTCATACGTTTCAGAACTATTAAATTTGTTCTCATCAGTGACATAATCAAAATGTTCCGTTGCATTCGAGTTTCCCTAAACAAACATTTCTTCAAAACATTTTATGGCGTGATAACTTGGAACAACCCTTAAAATGCATTGAGCTGCTTACTGTTACTTACGACACTAATAGTGCGCCTCATCTAACAACCCGTGTTCTTCAAGAACTTGCAATTCAAAACAAAGACAAATATCCTCTAGCTGCTTACGCTTTTTTTCATCAGACATACGTTGATGATATACTTGCCACCTGTGATTCCTTGGAGGAGCTGCAGGAAACCCACAAGCAGCTTGTATAATTGCTTCAATCAGCAAATATTCAACTTCATAAGTGGTATTTGAATTCTAAGGAATTTGTTAAGGATATTTAGAAAACTAATATTTCTCCCAGTTTCCAATTGTATGAAATCAAATGCGAAAATGACATTGATAAGGTTCTGAGAATCTGATGGAATTCGAATTCTGATCAGTTCACCATATATTACACTACCAAAAGTTGTTGATAAGGTCGACGCTACTAAAAGGGAAGTTCCTTCCCAAATAGCGCAACTATTTGATCTGTTGGGTTTTGTTGCTCCTATTATAATTGTAGCAAATATTATAATGCAAAACATTTGGAATGTCTAAAATCGACTGGGATGAGAATCTTAAAGAGAATCTTGATGGACAGAATTTGTTTCCAATATTTCCAAACTGGCACATTAAAAAATTTCGAGAAACTTATTTCTTGATCAAAGCATGGACTTTGCGATGCTAGCCTCAAGGCATATGGAGCTTGGTATATGCAAAAAGCCGTGAAGCCTTAAACTCTGTGGAGCCGTTCTCCTATCAAAGCTCTATCAAAGGTATCCATTTGTACACAGACTCCGAAATTACTTCAGGTTGGTTGCAATCTCACCCTTCTAGATGGTCTATATTTCTCTTCAATAGAGTATCGGAAGTACAAAAAATCACTTCAAATTATCACTGGCAACATGTAGAATTGTCTGACAATCCCGCAGATTTGATATCTAGAGAAATGACACCTAATGAAATTTTGGTTTCAAATTTGTGGTCTCACGGTCCGGCGTTTCAAGGGATTTGTAGGCCCTCTTAAGGTTAAGGAGCTTGATAAATCCCAACAGTTTATTATTGAGGTGTTACAAAAATCGAATTTTTCGACTGAGATTCAAGCATTGAAATCCAATAATACCATTTCAAACAAGACCATTCTTAGATTATCACCGTTTCTCGATGACAATGAATTGATAAGAGTTGAAGGTCGTCTAGCCTATGCAAATCTGCCCTAAGCACAAAAACATCCAGTTCTACTTCCTTCGAAAAATTTGGTCGTATCATTGATGCTAAAGGCAGAGCACCTTAGATTGGGTCATGGTGGGGCACAGTAAGTAATGTCAAATTCTCGATTAAGGTTTTGGCCTCTTGGAGGTAGGTCTGTTAGAGATAGAACGGATTATTCGGAATTGTGTAATTTGTTATCGTTTTAATGGCCAATCAAGTTAACAGATCATGCTATGTTTAATTGGGTTGAACGTACAGTGGTAAGGGGGAAGTCAAAGGACTTTGTGACCATATTTTTCGGATAATATGTCAGCTTCATATACTGCTGGTGGTTTATTCCTACAAAAATGCGTATGTTTAAACAAAATAAGTTATCCAAGTATCACCATAATATATTGAAAAATGTTTATATCAACTTACAGTTGTACTAAATCCAATAATTGGATTTTGAAGAAAGTATTTTCGAAAGGAATATCATTTTGTATCAACCAGTTTTGTGTATCAGCCTTTTTGGTAGCTGTTGTGGGTACTTTATTGATCACTGTACTGTGATAACTTGCATTATCCGTTACAATTGTGGCAGGTGCTTCCAAGTTCACTAAAAGCTGGTATTCGAACCAATGCAAAAAATTTCCTCGATTCATCTCACCGTGGTAATCACCCTCTTGTACAACACGTTATTCGTGTTGTAAAGCATTCACGCACTTACGGAATTACGTAACTTTTCCATTCGTGCGTAAAATGCTTCTTACCACACACGTTACGGAATATACTATTATATACCGTCGCGGAAATCCATTTGGCTATCTATAGCGATAATGCAACAAATTTTTTGAGTTCAAGCAACCAATTGAAGGAAATGCACGATTTTTTCGATAGAAAATCAACTTCAAACAAAATTGAGAGTTTTATTCCTCCCAGAAGCCCTTATTTTGGCGGATTATGGTGGGCATCCATAAAAAGTACAAAATATCATATGTATAGAATTGTTGGCAATTCACATTTTACCTTTGATCTACTATTTTGTCACAAATAGAAGCAATTTTGAATTCCTGTCCTTTACAGCTGATTTCTTCTGATTCCAATCGGCTGACTTCTTGACATTTTTTAATAGGTGAAAGTCTAACAGCATTTTCCGAAAGGGACTTCACCGAAATCCCTGAAAATAGACTCTCTAGATTCAAACGATGCACTCAGGTCCAGTTGTTCTGGAAACGATGGTCCAAAGAGTATTTAAACTTGCTTTCCCAATAAAAATCGTTCCTGGAACGTGCACTGCACTGGATTCCATTTCTACTAGACTATCATCTCGTTAGAATGTCATGAAATAAAATATTTAATTTGATATTTTACCAGAGATATGATCTACTATGAATGGACCTTAATGAAATTTGACAACAAAGTTTTGTAGTCTCAAACTTCTAAATATTATTGATTTTTATTTGTCAAATTTTTTCGTTGTGTCAGATAGTGGCAGATAGGGACCAAAAATTATTTAATTACTAGCTAATCTTGACTACGGTAGCGTTCCAAGTAACGTCGAAATGAAAAAAAAAGAATAAGTAGTGCCACAATGAACGTACAAAAAATATTTAGACAAAAGCTACTAACGCTGTGTTTATGGTGTTCATGCTTAATTCGTTCAATAAAATGTGTTTTTTCCAATATTTTTTCATTTATAGACCAAATAGCTATAAAAATTCTCCTTAGTCAGAAGCTAAAATTTTGGGATAAGTATTGCCATTTTAACATTTTTTAAATTGGTTTCTACTTAAAAAGGGCACTGTAGGCATGAAACCTAAAATTGTTATTCTGGTCTCGAGTGGTTCAAAACTGAAAGAAAATTCAAAATAAATTGGTATAAAGTTTTAATCCGCTAATAATATTGATACATTTCTGCTCAACCATTTCCCCAAATATATCATGACAACTACTACTGATGTCACCACATTTGGAGAAGCCAAATTTTTATTTAGAGTGGGCAGTCTTTAAATTGTATTGTACGTGGACTACCGTTCACGTGCTGAACTAAACTGGTGAGTAGCCAGCCGGTCACAATGTGACCATAATGATAGTTGCTGTTTGCTAGTGAAAGCAGACAATTATTAGCCCTTGACAATGACCATATTGCAATCGTTAATTAACACAAACACTTAAATAGAATTGGTGCTTAGCGACTCGTTAAATTGTCATCATTGTCAAACTGTATAAAGTTTTTGCTAATAAAAGCTTCATATTGTTTAAAATTACTGTTGAAAATATTTATAAAGTGGATAAACATTAATAATAACTGTTGAATTAAGGCCTTATTTTCCATACATAATTTTCATTCAAATTTGACATACCATCCATAAACTCGGTAAAAATTTTCAAATAGAACGAATGTGGAATAAATTATCAAATAAAATACAATAAGAAAGCAAATCCAATTTTATTCCAGGTTATGGAAAGTTATTTCATTCATTATCACCTGCAGTTTTTTTTGGAATGTGCGCAGATAAACCTAGACAGAGGTTATGTGAATCGACGCATAACTATATACTCCGACAGTGAGGCAGCAATTAAAGCCCTGAGTGGGTATACCAGCAACTCAGGACTTGCTAACGAATGTCGAGAACTACTTGCTAATCTTGCAAGGCGGAACGTGGTGCGGCTAGAATGGATTCCAGCCCACTCTGGTTTTGAAGGCAACGAGATGGCGGATGCACTGGCTGCGGAAGGGGCGGCAGCTCCTTTCTGCGGCCCGGGCCCGACCCTGGGCCTAACAAAACAAAGAATACGCAAGGAGACGAAGAAGTGGCTGAGGAATCAGCACCTCGCTCATTGGAATGCTCTGCAGGGTCCTAGACAATCCAAACTTCTACTGAAGGGATGGACTGATGGACACGCCAGGGCAGCCACTGAACTAACAAGGAGTAGGCTAAGGAAGATAGCAGGACTCCTAACAGGGCACTGCTGTATGAGGAAGCACCTCTACAATCTAGGAGTAGAGGAAAGTTCCCTATGTAGGAGTTGCGGCATGACTGATGAAACGTCAGTTCATGTTCTCTTAGAGTGTCCACACTGGGCTGTATTACGCAGGCGAATCTTCGGAGTCACTGTCATGGCTCCTGGAGACACAAGCAGGCATCCACTGAAAAAGGTTGTGGCCTTTATTGAAGGGCACGGCTTCATGGATGACTAGGTAGCAGGATTGGCACAATGGGCCCGCCAGTGGCCTCAGTGTCGGAACCTTGGCTTGAGTTGTCCAGGACAAGGCTCGCCTGCACATTCAGTAGTAGTAGTAGTAGTAGCAGAATAATTATTTTAAAAAAAAATTAACAATTAAAAAAATCGTCTTTACGGGGAATCGAACCGGGTCTACCGCGTGAGAGCCTGGTATGTTTACCACTCAACTATCGGTGTTTGAACTAATTTAACGTCAGAAGTATTGAATAGTTTTATAAGAGCTGATGTCCATCGATAGTCCCCTAAATACACATTTTATTCTGTTTTTAGTATTTGCTATTAATTTATACCGATTGTTTTATTTAAGTTTATTTTTGTAAATGAATATTCTCAATCCACTGCTTCTGGGAGAGACTTTTTTTGACAAATTATTTTGACGTTCCATTAAATTGGAAAATAGATGAGTGACGAGTACTAAACGCGAATGCTAATTGGTGGATTCCATATACGTTCTAGGATGTATATGAAATCATATACGATCAGTTAACAGATATGGCCTACATTTCCATTCTGTAAACTGTGCAGGAAATGGATAATATACATGTTGGTGTAGAAAAAAGCTTTTTCCGGTCCCTGGCGTCCATTTTCCGGTCTTGATCTTCAAAACGTTATTATCTGGACGAAATATTGTCCAGAAAGTGTCTATTTTCTGGTCGGTCTTAAAAAAAGTAGCTACTTGATTAAGCTCTTGTAATCTTCAACTCTAATTAGTTATAGGTAATGTGTTGGCAGAAGGGAACAAAAAAATTGCTGTATGCTGTATGGTTTACTCAATGCTATACATAATTTCTTGATATCCTAATCTCCTTTGTTTCAACACCTTAAATACTCACAGTTCAACGATTAAAAGTTTAACAGCAACATGAATATTGAATCTAACATACTGCGAACATACGTATACAAGTATTAGGTATTCTAATCTCCAAAAAGTTATAGCCAACAAATTCATGGTAAAATGTGTAATAACATATTTTGTCCACGACCACTTAACAATGAGTCAATATTTTTCAATAAAAGCAGTTATTGTCCTGCTCTTTGCCCACATAAGGTGCATACAAAGTACTTATTCTCTACAAAGTTTCAACGCTATTCCTTAAAAAACGCCGAAGAAGTTAGTCTCATGAAAAACATGATGAACTTCGCAGTTTTTTCGAATTTTCATCGCTTTCAACCATCCAAACACTTCGCTGTGTTTCAATTTTCATTATTCACAATTCATTAACCTTTACGACTAACTAATAAGCTTTCGTGTTATTAACAAAGAACTGGAAGAATTACGTTTTTTTTTTCGTTTTAAATGTGTATAAAAATTTCGTGGTCAACATTTGCGAGTCGGAAATATATCAGGTTTATAATACGTAATGTCCTTCACTAGAAGGCAGAGTTCGTTTTCTTCTAGAACTTTTGTCAAAAACAAATAAGGGTGTAAGACTAATGCAGTATTTTTAAAACCTCAATATTGCAGTTAATCCACATCTTTGCCTCTCTCACGTCCTTTTTCTTTGATTAGAAATATTCTGAGCGAAGGAAAACGTTCACTGGGAAGACTACACGTGCTCAATTTTTTTTCTGATTTTGGATAAACTCGAGGATAAACTTTACCATCCTATCTCTTGAACTTGTTAGGCTTTGAAGGCTCATTAAAACAACTACATACATTTTACTGTCCTTGACATTCGCATTGCAACTACCTGTTTTAAATCAAGACTTTTTATCTAAAAATTAAAGCTAATTATTAAATTTGCAGTTATCGTGATCTTATAATTATTTCACTGGTCCGATGTATATCTACTTTATAAAAATAAGTGGCTCAAATTTCAAACACCTTGATGTTAATCAATGGGTTGGTAACACGAAAGTGTAATTTTACGATATGTCGAAGTTCTTAAAGGGAATTACTTCTCACGATAATGACCCACTGGTAGGTAGACTTCGAGAAAATCGCCGTTGCATGGTAGGTAAACATAATAAATAAACGAGTGACAGTGTTGACAGGTTATTAGTGAGAATATAAATTGTAATGTGTCGAATGTAGGAACAGTTTTAGCAGGATGGTTTAAGTCTAATTCGCTATTAAAATAGTAAGAATCAAATAAATCAATAAATTCGACTAACTGTATTACAGTCATATGAATATTCGTATTTAAACGATTATAAAATATACGAGATAGACAATAATACACTTTGCTTCCAACCCCGAATGGCTCAAATTCATAATTGGTCCCGATAGGTAGCGCTGCCATCCAGTTCACATTGAAGTTCTCCTAAATGACTGGATCGATTTTCCAAAAAAAAACCTTCAGTGTATTTCAGTGAGGTTTTGTGAAATTTTGCAATGGGGGCTTTTTAGTAAGACTTCCACGGATCTTTACTGATCACATCATGTTGTCAAATATTTTCAGTAACTCACTTGCAATCCGTTCTTTGTGAAGGAAAGATTTCGGTTTTATGAAACTATTAGCAAGATTGAATTTTGCCCACGTCAAAAGCCATCGGTACTTGATATGTCGCTTTCAGTATTTGCATTGTTTCTTTCACCTAAAACGTCGGGTTGAGAACACAGTTATAAAAATACATTCTAATGTTTATCTACAACCTCCACTTTCCCAAAATATTACAATGGTCCGCTAATTTTCTACCTAAATATTTAACACAAACATTATCAACTTTTAGGTCAGTCAATGTGAGAATGAGAATATTTTTCTATGGGCAATAATGCTTATCAGGTTTATTGAAATTTGTATGTAAGATTCAATGTTAACGTTTAATGGGCCCCGTGTTCCGAATTCCGTCTTAATTGTGTCTCACGATACAATTTAGATTTTGTTTTTAATTATAATATACAGTGCTGGGATATAGTGTCTAATCAAGTGATTATCTGAAACTAAAAGGACGATATTAATGAAACTTCGAAGATTATTCTAATAAGGCAAGAAAAATCGGATGTGTTTTTTACTTGTTAATAATTTAACTCTGGTTTCAACACGAAGGAAATAAACGGGTTAAACATGTATTTGTTACGTTCCAAGCCCGATATTGTACGGAGCCGGCTATGTACAATATCGGGCTTGGTAAGTAACATATTCATCACGAAAATGTGAATGTAGCAATATCATTCATTAGTATTTTATGCGCTTCCTTACCGTTTATTTATTTATTTCCTCGCGAACATACCTAAAGGCTTGATTACATAAATAATAGTTTATAAATTACATTGACAAATTAAAAATAGCAATAACATATCTCCAGTATGTACTGGGTGTCTCATTATATTCTAACTGTTTTCAAGAGCTTATATCTTCGAAACGGTTCTAGATAATGAGATGCGGTTTCCACAGTTAGGTTTAAAATTGCCGTGAGTTTTGTTGTGACACATTTATATAAATGGCATACTTCCGGTTTACCCGCTAGAAATGTGGCGTATTTTCAGAATACAGTAGATGTAATTTTTTAAATGGGACACCCTGTATAATAAGCTATTTCTTGAAAGACGCATATTTGTACTTTTTATCGGTACCTCAAAGTTAAAAATCAGTGCACAGAAAGCGAAGTTAGATAACTTTAACTGGGATACTGTAATGATTCAGGTATCTTATTCATTAATAATAATCAAGGAGGCGTTAATATGTCACATCACAAAAATATTGCGATCATTGACAGAACATCACATTGTGTTAGAACCAGTTAGAACAATGGTATTTTGAACCAAAATGTTTGCTTTCAACAAGACGGGGCTCCACCCCATTATTCCAACATAGCAAGAGAATCTGTTAACCAACAATTTGCAAATAATTGGATTGGTAGGACTGGTCCAATAGAATAGCCTCCAAATTCCCCAGACCTGACTGTTCCAGATTTTTTTGTATGGGTATTTGTGAAAGATAGAGTCTACAACCCGATGCCTGCTACTATTGAGGAATTAAAAAATAAAATACGCCAGATAATGGAAAATATTCCTCTTGAAATGCTGACAGCAGCATTTGACAACTTGGTTCGATTCCACAAAGAAGGAAGACACATCGAACATTTGTTTCAGAGTGCCCTTAAACATGTTTCTATTTGTTTTTTACAGTTCACTTTAGCTAATAAAGTTCCAACTTTATACCTAAATCATTACAGTATCCTAGTTAAAGTTATCAAACTTCGCTTTCTGTGCACCGATTTTCAACTTCAAAGTACCGTTATAAAGGGAAAATATGCGTCTTTCAATAAATTGCCAAATATACAGGGTGTCCCATTTAAAAAATTACATCTACTGTATTCTGAAAATACGCCACTTTTCTAGCGGGTGAACCGGAAGTACGCCATTTATATAAATGTGTCACAACAAAACTCACGGTCATTTTAAACCTAACTGTAGAAACCGCATCTTATTATCCAGAACCGTTTCGAAGATATAAGCTCTTAAAAACAGTCAGAATATAATGAGTATTGTAATAGTTGTATGAGTTGTTCAAACAGGTTTGCAGCAATCTCTGAAAATAATTTTATGCAGAGATAGGTATTTGAATTATATGAAAATATTAGATTGTGGAATACCTTTTCAGCCAAACACTTATCAATGTCCTCTAATAAGTTGTAATTATTTATAATTTTCATGATAGTTGCATTACATTAACTTGCATTATACGAGTGCCACGTCCAGAAGCATTGAATTGAATTGATGAAATAGTTTCGCAGTAGCTGATTTTACCATTGCGAAGTTTGTAGAGAATCATGAAAGCAGATAAAGGTCTCCTTTAATCTAACGATAAAGTTTTGAACTGATTTCTGAAATGACTGTATTATAGCCCGGCTTAGTACGATATTTTGTTTCTGAATGCTACGATAACTCATTTAACACACTAACTAATTGCTTGCACTTGCGCAGAGATTATAGGTACATGGCAGATGAATATGTCATCCCCAATATTTTTAATCACAAATTCATAGATTTTAAGTACCATCAATTGCTTATTATAATTTTAATTTTATTTTAATAAAAGTCCCTCTTGTATTGAATTACGTATACTTATGTGAACAAAAAACTTGAAGATAGCGCTCTAATAAACTCATCAACTCATATTTAATTTTTCATTTCAATTTATCTCTAATCTAATCTAACCTGATATTGTTTTGAAAATCTAACATCGATAATGCATAAGCAGCCTTACCTATATTTTGTCAAGGATATATTTTTATTCTTGGTTCAATTTATATTGAAATCATGTAACTGGAGGAACCAGGCTTATTTTCAAAAATTGAAAACACTCCCAAATCTCTTTTGTGGGGGAAATTGATATTTAAATAGAGGACAGAATATTCAACGTATGATTCTCACCCTCATTCGAATTCACAGAAAATGAATCAGAAGCCAAAAAAAATTCATAATTTCATTAAAGCAGCAAAAACTTAATCATTATTGTCAAAGCTTCTAAGGTAAATATCGACTTAAGAATGTGTATATATGAAGCTGTTTCTAAGTTGATAGCGTCCAGCTAAAGCCACTGCTGTAAAATTTAGTTTCGCCGGGTCAGTGTCAAGAATATTTTGGTTGCTGCACTGTTAGATCAGTAGTTCCTTGGACAGTTTGCAGTATTTTGTTCCATCCTACCTATTTTTGAATTCGCGCACTAGAAGCAGGCATTGAAATCCTACCATTATCTATTTCAATCGACGTGATATCCTTTACATTACAATAATCGTTATGTGTGATAAACGGATGACAGAAGTGTCATTTCTATAAAATTTTAATTTAATTTTCAGGTATTGTACATCAGACCGTCGAAAAAACGCTTCTAACTATCATGCTATTAGACGAATGTGTCGAGAACAAGGATGTCTGTATGAAGATCCCGATTTTCCAGCCGGACCCAAAGCACTTTATCATCATAAAAAACCTCCAATCAGTCCAATCGTATGGATGAGACCACATGTAAGTATTTTGCTTGGGTATTAATGTCATTTTCTGATCCAATTTCATTGAAAGTGTCAATATATTTATTCTATATATAAATCTGGTGTCGCTGTGTTTGTGTACTCTTCCAAAACGGCTTGATTAATTTTCAAGAAAATTTTTTTTGTGTAGGTATTAGAGTAGTTCGTTGAGTATATTTCATATCGCGAGGTAATTAGAGTGCCTCTTTTAGTAATTTTTTTTTTCAATTCATTTTTATAATAGTACATTGTTTACCGGGTAGGAAAAGCTTAACATTCCTGGACGACTGTGAAGATTGCTAAGTCGAGGCGCAAGCCGAGACTTAGCAACACAGAGTCCAGGAATGTGGCTTTTCCTACGAGGTAAACATACTATTTTTCCGCAAATCGTTTAAAATTCGACAGATATTGATTGATTTAAAAAAAAACGCGATAATTTTATTCCCAAATAAATGGTGCTTTGAAATTCCTAATAAAATTACTTGGGTTACTATGGAAACGTATTGAGGTTGAATTGTCAAACTTGACGCTTATAAATTTAATTGCTGGTGTTCTCGGAAGTAAAATGATAAGTGATGATGAAATTTCCATTCCTGGGACTCCTCCAGAGCTGGTTGAGGCAGTGAATACTGCTTCATTAGAATTATTGCCAAAGAAATCAAGAGAAAAGTACGAAAATGCATACAGACGTTTTATGGATTATCGCATGAGTAAAAATACGAGTTCTTTCTCAGAAAATGTTGTAATGGCATACTTCCTAGACCTTTGTTTAAAGATGAAATCTTCAACATTATTGGCCAATTATTCAATGCTGAAGTCAACCCTTGCACTTAAACACAATGTAGATATATCTACATTACTCAAAACTTCGTTCTTTATTGAAACGGCAAGCTCAAGGTTATAGGGCAAAGAAATCTAAGATTTTAACGAAGGAAGAAATTGAAAAATTTATCCAGGAAGCTCCAGATAAAAAAAATTTAATGATTAAGGTAATTTACAAGGTTTTAATTTCTATTTAGATTATAGCTTTATTTATTTTTTAGGTGGCTGTAATATTTGGTATTTCTGGGGCCTGTAGAATGGATGAGTTAGTCCGAATGACTGTACACGATATAGAAGACTTAGAATCTAAGCTTTTAATCAGCATACCTGATTCGAAAACCAACAAACCAAGATCATTTGTAATTAATCAGATCTACTTGAATGTTTATCGAAAGTATGTTTCGTTAAGACCAGAAAATATGAACAGTGACCGATTTTTCTTTAAATATCAAAGCGGAAAGGGTTGTAGACAAGTGGTAGGAATTCATCAATTTAGAAAAATGCCCAAAATAGTTGCTACTTATTTGAACTTGGTAAATCCGACAGAATATACTGGTCACTGCTTTCGTCGGTCTTCTGCAACAATATTTGTTGACTCTGGTGCCGACATAACCAGTTTAAAAAGGCATGGCGGATGGAAGTCATCAAACGTTGCTGAAGGATATATCGAAGAATCGCTTAACAATAAGGTTGAGGTGGCAAATAAAATTTTCACAGTACAAAATATTCAACAAAATGACCCTACCACCCTGCATGTTGTCCAAAATGTTTCTCATAGTTCTAAGAGTGTTCCTCCAATGTCCAATAATTGTACTAACTGTCAAATTACTGTAAATATAACAAATTGATCTTAAAAATGTATTCAGCAATGACTTGATGTTTTCAAAATATAAATTAATTCCTTATAAGCAATGTGTTTTCAATCATTCATGTAGAACACTAACAACTGTACGGAAATATCATTTCCTTACAGTAAGGAAGTCCTGACTTTTTCTTCAAGAAATTTTGACAGGAATGTCAAAATTTCCTAGCGATTTGCGGAAAATATACTTTTTCTTATTCTTGTTTTATTTGCAATGGAAAATTTTCTTAAATGCAAGCATTTGTCTCAAGACACCTCATTGGAAAGGTTCTCCAATCGTCTTTACAACGATGTAATTATGCTAATATTTATTCCTACAGGGTTGACCAAATTTGTTTTTTTGGTAAAATTACATGGATAAATGAAATATCATAGTAACTCACCTTTTGCTAGTAAGGGGTTATAACATGATCCAGTCGTATCAAAAGGGGTGTATAGATCAATAACCACCCAAAAGAAAAAATTACAGAGGTCTTGATGGCTTCATGAAAAGTACTTTTATTAATTGGAATCTATTGAGAAAAAAAATGAAATAGAAAAAACTCCAACACAATAAAATGGCAACTGGGTGAAAATTAAAAATCCCATACGGTCCAGAAATCCAGTAGAACACCAAAATATATATCTCTACTATCCAAAAATGACTGGATTCCAATAATATGCGATACAGAATAATCCCTCTCAAAGGATGACTAAATAAAAGTCAGATTTCCAGTAACACAATTGTACACCACAGTTCCTTCTGGCCATCATCTCCCATGTCTTTTTCAAACATCCGCTGAAAGAGAAAACAGAAGTACCAATATCGAACTAACTATATAGTTTTCGTCAATCTATTCCAAACGTACAAGTATTATCAGTAGTAATACCCCTAGGGACTTGATAATACTGAGATAATTTTGTCATAGAGAATGCTGAAAGCGTGTTGCTTGATAATAGCCCAAGGCCGCAGGCCGAGGGCTATTATCTTTGAGCAACACGCTTGAAGGATTCTCTACGACAAAATTTTGAGTATTTATCAAGACCCGAGGAGTATTCGATAAGATAATTTTTTACTTTGTAGATATCAAAAAATTGATTGTCAATCTGACGCTTAATACTTTTCAATTCAAACTTCATTAGTTTTAATCAAAAATTGTTCATTTTTATATAAAACTACAGTTGTGAAAAGTACAATTGGTAAATTAATTGAATCGTTAGATGCAATATCAAATATTTCCGACATTTTTAATTCAGTTGTCAGTTTGACGTTTAATTAATTTTTAATAAAACATAAACACCAAACTGAAAACACCACATGTAGGGTATTATCGCTGTAATACAGCGGTGATTGGATGAAATTTGACATATGACTTGAAATTAAGTAATTTGATTGGTTACTATATTCAGTAAAAAATTATCACAGAAAACCTAATGATACTATACGTACTTTGATACTCGTCTACTAGATGACGCTAGACTCGTTTTATTCTTGTTATTACGAAAGGGAAAATACAAGGGTTATTTTTGACAACAAACATGGATAAAAATAATATTTATTGGGTATCACAATAACAAGAAAAGATGCAGCATTTATTTTGCTCTAATTCACACCCCCAAAATTATAATTATCTCATACTGCCCAATTCTGATATATTACTTGTCTTAATCATCGTGGGACACCCTGTATAAAAATGTCATTTTATTTATCCGTCCCTGTCTATTCACTTTCGGCTAGGATCAGATAAATAAGAGCTTAGGCCCGTCCTCATCACTGAAGTTCTAATGCAAAACATCAGGTCCTCCATATATTGGGAGGGTTGCGATCAGGCCTACGCAGTGGCACAGTTTATCCGCTAAGGTTTCCGTACCTTCTTGGCAAAACCAATCCGTGGTTATTCATGTGTTTTGGTCTACAATTCTCTGTCAGAATCCTGATTGTTCCCTTATTCAGGTATTTGTCTTTGATATACCACAGAAAGGTTCTGGGCCAATCATGCTAATTCTCGGGCTACTCCATTGTCCTCGTACCCAGGCTAACTTTTATTATATCTAAGCCTACTCTATTATGGCGAAACAACGTACCAGGTAATAGGCAGCTTCAAATCTACCAACCAAAGCAGAACGAACAAATACAGGGTCATTACACGACACTCTAACTGTAATTACAATGGCTCTAAAAAAACGTAACAATCGCAATGCCCGTTACATCTACATCATGTGATGACGATTCAAAAATTAAAACATTCTGTATATTCATACATCCTCGGGAATCGAACTAATTAGATTGCTATGGTTTTTTTATTTTTTTGAGGATGGAAATAAATCTGTTAAAAAAACCTAGGTGAAAGAATTTAAATAACCACAATTAATAGTACTGTTTTATTCTGGTAACATCCGTAGTAGATGTTGTATTCTAGATTCGCAGCTTTATTGGATGTTTCGGCCCCCAACAAAAACTTGTACTGTTACGTTTAGCAATGAAAGTACCACACAAAAAATTATTTTTGTGGTAGAAACTCGCATTGCACATAAACGCTTGTGATTTTTTTCTTGTGGCTAGGTAATGATGATAACATCAGACTCGCAACTGGGATTCATGTTTAGCTTTGCCTCCGACACCTTGCGATTCCATATCACTCGTTAGTGAAGAAAAAATTCTCAATTCTATTATTATCTCTACAGGATCTTTATGG
>CAJUYH010006779.1:19293-31554 GCA_910591685.1 Galerucella tenella
AAGAAAAAATTCTCAATTCTATTATTATCTCTACAGGATCTTTATGGTTGCGCGAATCTTCTGCCAGGAAGTGACTACTGGTAATTGCGGAGGATTGATATTATTAAATAGCAATTAAAAATAGATAAGGTTATAAAATAAATTATATCTATCAGGATTTGTTCCAGTAACTATCTTTTTAAGACACCCAAAGTATAATTTTATACACACTTGAACCTGTTTCTTCCACAGGTGTTAATTAAAATGCAGCACCAATTCTTTTAACAGTGATATTTGTCGATTATTCAGCTGAAGGGGAAAAATAACCTGACAAATGAAAGAGTTATAGTCTCGAATTTATTTATTTCTTAAATTGGATGTACAAAACTCATTTATATATTAACTTAGATTGCTGGATGGCTTCACATGTTCTTCGATTTCATTATAGTGGATATTGTTTGGAACCAGTAAAGCAGTTTACTTACTTGGGTGTTGATTTCTCCTCCACAGCCTTGTTTTGCACCATGGCTAAGAATTCTAAAATCAAAGCTAATCGGGCTATTGGAGCAGTAATGGATATAATGTGCCGGTCAAAAATGAATACTTGGGAATCGCGGATCAATTTATACAATTCAATTATTTTATCTTCTCTTTCCTTTGGAATTGGTATATGGGGTCTACGTTACACTGATATTATAGAGCGCGTACAGGTAAACTTTTTCAAAAAACTTCTTAGTCTGTCAAAGAATACCCCAGATTACATTGTACGCTTGGAAACATGTTCCGATCATTTGTCAATGGTTTTTTTCAAACATGCCTTAGTTTGGATGAACAAACTGAAAGAAATGGACTCTTCAAGACAAAAATTTGCTTCAATCAACTTGCTCAGTTAGAATCTAATAATAATTCAAAGTATAATTGGGTGACGCAACTTAAAGAATTGTTTATTTATGCGCAATGTGAGTGTCTATGGGAAAATTATTCAAGTACGTAGTTTAGATAGACTTATTCTAGACAAATTGCGAAAACGCCTGCTTGATAGTGACATGAACAAAAAGGTTGCTTCTAGTTACTCTTTACTATACTCACACTTACTAGTTGGTGAAAATAACAGTTATTTGCAAATACCCGCTCACATCTATATAACCACAATAATAGCGCGTAGCGTTAAACATTTTTAAAATTGTCTTTTGAAGGAAATTTTCATATAATCAACAGCAGTGATAATTGCACTGTCTGTAATATGGATTCCTTGGAGTCGTTACATCATATGCTTTTTGAATGTCCCATTTACAGCCCTCTGAGAAAAAATAGTTTTTTCACAATGTTCATAATATTGATGACCTAGTACACTATCTTGATACTAATAATACACAAAATGTATTTTTCAAACTTACTGAATTAGCCCATAACATTATTAGTATCATGAAGCTGCGAGCATTTGCACATGGTGAATGATTGACATTACCATCAAGTACACAGATATTTTATACTTTTATTTTTGTATTAACTATGTCTATGTCGTGATGTATCTTCAATTATGTTAATTCCTCACTTGATATTTTGTACCAAACCCTTGTGAAAAGATTTATCTTAGACACAATAAAACTATCTATCTATCTATCACATGTTCTTCGAAACAATTTTGCAGCCTAAGCTGTGAATTGCTGAGATATATCTTTAACATATTCGGGATGATAGTTTTAAAAACATTTCTGATCCTATTTTTGAGTTGTTCAATATTTTGTGGGATAGGTTTGCAGCAACGATCGTTTAACCACATACAGGGTGTCCCACGACGATTAAGACAAGTTATATATCAGAATTGGGCAGTAGTAGATGATTATAATTTTGGGGGTGTTATTTAGAGCAAATGTTGCATCTTTTCTTGTTGTGTTAAACAATGAGGTATTTGTTTTTGGTCACGTGACGTCCCATTCAAAAGTATCAATGAAACCACCTGTATATTTGTGCCTTTCTGTGTTCCTTCCGATAAAACAATTCCAACTAACTAGCACACTCAGGGTCTAAAGTGATTAATTCAAGAGCTACAGGTACTCAAAGGATTGTGAGTTGAAAAATTCATGATTGAATCCCCTGTAATTTTCGGCAATCTTACATTCGTATGTACCTAATGATTAAGACAAACCACTTTTGAATGCGACGTCACGTGACCAAAAACAAATAACTTATTGGGTATCACAATAACAAGAAAAGATGCAGCATCTGCTCTCATTTACACCCCCAAAACTATAATTATCTACTACTGCCCAATTCTGATATATTACTTGTCTTAATCGTCGAGGGACACCCTGTATAAAAATGTCATTTTATTGATCCTTCCCTGTCTATTCACTTTCGGCCAAGATCAGATAAATAATGAGCTTAGGCCCGTCTTCATTCCGGAGTTCGAATGCAAAAGATCAGGTCCTCCATATATTGGGAGGGTTGTGGTCAGGCCTACGCAGTGGCACAGTTTATCCGCTAAGGCTTCCGTACCTTCTTGGCAAAACCAATCCGTGGATATTCATGTGTTTTGGTCCACAATTTCCTGTCAGAATCCTGATTGTTCCCTTTTCAGGTATTTGTCTTTGATATACCACAGAAAGGTTCTGGGCAAATCATGCTAATTCTCGGGCTACTCCATTGTCTTCGTAGCCAGGCTAACTTTTTCTAGCTTTCGGTCAAGCTTACTTTTACCGAACATCTATCACAGTGTACAAAATTTTTCATCTGCTATCAAATTTTTCAAATCTGTAAACCTAAAAAAAATATTTTTATGGCTACCTATCATTAAAAAGACAAAATAATATGCTTGGTCTATTCAAAAAAAGAAAAAGTGATTTTTTGGATAGTGTCACATTATGCATTAAATATTTTCAGGAGTGTATAAAAGTGCAGTTCATTTATTCTCAATTTTGTTTATCCATACAATTGGTGTTCGAAATCACAAATTCAAATAAAAAACAACAGTCGGAAGAAAAGAAAACAGAACCCACGTCAATAACTGTCTTTTCACTCGATACGCATCTTCCATCATCTTTTATCTCGGAAACCCACACACGAGAAGCAAACAACAAAAAACTACCGACATGATTCTTCTTTTTCCGTCATGGTTGCTGTGATGGTATCTTCCGCAAAATCGATTCTGACACGGCTGTTGTCGAATTTATAATAGATAAGGCATAACACTATATATTTAACTTATTGACAATCGAGTAACTCTCTAAACGACTTTCAACATGTAATTGCATATTATTTAGCTTAATATCGATATTGCTGATTGATCAGTATCGATAAAAGCATGGTATTATTATATTAAATCTTAATTCATTGAAAAATCGGAAAATAAGTAGGTACGTGTTCAATGAAAATATATATTCATGAATATTTTGCCTTTATCGATTATCATTGATTCTAATTAATACTGGGTAGGAATTTCAAACATAAAATATATCGATAATTCAACGTCAAAGGTTTTTTAAATGAAGATACATACAAAAAAGGAGACATTTGACGTTTGGCATGCGTGGCATTAGATGTGACATTGACGTTTGAAATGACGTACATGATTCTTAACGTTATATTATTGCTGCTTCGTTTATTTGGGCTTCAAGCACTTGTGCGTGACGCCTCAGTCGTCACGAGTTTTGAGAAAAACGAACACGATTTTTTAGGATCCTCAAAAACACTTGTCATGAGCCAATGCCAATGAATTTCCTGTGTTATTAGAAGAACAGTTTTCAATTATAATGTTTTTAAAAATATAATTTCGCATATTTGGATATTTTTAGTAAGGTTTAAATCGTAATCGGCACAATCTTAACCCTTAAATAAACGTCATACCGGACAAACGTCAAATATCCAATGTCCGTGGCTTGAAGCTTATACTTTTCGATATGTACTTGAGGGGCAAGGGGAAGGTAAGACTAGGCGTCACGTACGGTAATAAACGAACGGAATTCAGTCACTACGAGCTGATACTAGCAGCCAAAAGTAAATAATCGAAAGCGCTTATAAGGTGCTTTCGATTATACACTTTTGGCTGCTAGTAGCAGCTCGTAGTAACTGAATTCCGTTCGTTTATTATCGGGCGTGACGCCTAGTCTTACCTTCCCCTTGCCCCTCAAGCACATACCGAAAAGTATGAGCTTCAAGGCACGGACATTACAAATTTGACGTTTGTCCGGTTTGACGTTTATTTAAAGGTTAAGATTGTGCCGATTACGATTTAGTACGATTTAAACCTTACTAAAAATATCTAAATATGCAAAATTTTATTATCAAAAACATTATAATTGAAAACTGTTCTTCTAACAACACAGGAAATTCATTGGCATTGGCACATGTCAGGTGGTTTTGATGATCCTAAAAAATCGTGTTCGATTTGCTCAAAAGTCGTGACGACTGAGGCGTCACGCACAAGTGCTTGACGCCCAAATAAACGAAAGCAACATATGTGTGATATTTGACGTGATTTGACGCTACATACGTGACGTTTAAAGAACATGCATGACGGTTAAGTTTCAATTTTGGAAAAATTGTCCAAATTTGGAAAAAGTTGACCAGAATAGGTGCTAGAGATAATCGACGCGAGAGGCTAAGAGCTACTTAAACAGCTTAGATCTCATTCGAACACAGACCTGAGAGACCTGACGAGATTTACATCCGGAGATCACAAAGTATTGGAAAACAGATAGTGGACAACCCATAAAAAGCAAACAACGATAAAACTCTCCCAGGATAACACAAAACCAAACACGTGAATGCTTGTGAGCAGATACTGGAAATGCCTGCAGTAAGGCAAAAAAATGGAGTGGTCCAGTTAAGCACAAAAATCAAAAATAGACGGAACCCTGTGGTGAACAAAAAAGAATACAGCAAATAGGATCCACGCAGGCCCCACACCCTCGATTAAGGAAATATTCTAATCGGAGCTGACTCCAATCGACTAAAAAAACCCGGAATTCCAACGAAGTCAGCTCCCAAGGAGCGAAGGCGAAGGGCGAAGGACATTTCAGGCTGAAATTTTGTTTCAAAAGAGTGGGAACGATAGAGCGTACACATACACATACACGGGATGGCGAAACAACAAATATGAGGGTCAAGAAGTTACCAGAGCTACACCTTAGAAGGGAGAGAGAAAGACATTACTGGCACCCCCTGAAGAATAATGATGGGTTAGGGTTGGGGAGAGGAGGAATGTTATACTTATTAGGTAGAAGCCTAATGGACCGGGGTTTCTCACGCGTACTTGAGTGTGTATACGTGCTTCTGTTGACAACGCTGTTGGAATGATATATTCCACATGTCATTGATAACTATCGAGATATAGAGATAAATCTATTCGCAAATGATATATAGCATCCAATTAATTCCAACTTAAGTTCTAACATCTAGTTAGAACCTATTTTCTGCGTGTACGTGTTTTCCTGTTAATATCGACTAGCTTACAAATACACGTGTACATCCGTATAAAACGAATACATAAATTGTTTTTATCTTACTTCCATACATCATGGTTTCGATTTCAACACGGTAGATGTTAGTTACAAGGTGTAGTAATCAATATTCGGAAACATTGTAAATAGCCCAGTTGGTGGAGTACATTCTACACTAAAAGCAGAGGTTATTAGCAATGTCGCAGATTTTTCTGTTAAAGTAGCTTAGAGTATACTGATTTCCTGAAGTAAGAAAAATTTAGAAAAAAATTTCCTTTTCAAAGTCCTAAGGTATTTTGGACTGGGATGAATAAAATGGGAGTAGAAAAATACCTTTTTATGGGGGTAGTGTTTTCTACCAAAAAGATGATATATACTTTTTTGTCAGTTTCAAAGTTTGTCCGGAAAAAATTCGATAAGCCATTAATCTCTTGCACTAGAAACGAGCAATAGGTGAAATTCACGATTTTAATTCAAAACTATCACATTCCACTCGAATATCCATTAAATTAATTATGTGGAAGGACATAACTCCAAGGATTTGTGAGAGGCCCATATATTTATATCGCTATGATCTTCAGTTTCCTAAAAATTTCAAAAACACGACTAGAAGAGCCATATTTCATAAAGAGACAAAATGAATGCATGGAAAAATTTTTTTCTACTACCGTGTGTAAAGTACGTACTTTAGACACGTTTTCGAGTGCGTAAAACTTCATTTTACGCACTAGTGCGTAAAGAAAAAATTCCAATATTTATGTAGTTATAGATATCTAGTCTTATAAAAATATAGGTATAATAAACGGATATTAAATCTAAGTTTTTTTCATAAATTGGAGATAGAATCCTATAGAATTCGGTAAAGTAACCTAATAATTATTGTTAAATAATTATTGAGTACTGGAAATAATCGGTAAATAGGTATAAGTTGGCGGTGAGTGACTGACATTTCTTTGTGAATTGAATCTGACATTTAAAATTTAAATTGAGATCTTCCGACTATACCTAGAGTAAGCAATTTTATTCTATATTTAGGAATTTAATATTTTTAGAAAACTATGATGTTATTTTAGATTATTATAAAAAGACTCTTCGAAAAAAAAATTTAATTTACTTTACGCACTAGTGCGTAAAGTATGTTTCTTTACGCACTAGTGCGTAAAGAAAATTACTATTAAACTCTTGTATTTTAATTAAATATTCGCTAGTAGAAAAAATATTGTATGCAATTCGTGTGTAAAGACCTTTTTTTCGACTCATGTGATTGTCGACAACATTCACATTCGTCAAAAAAAAAGGCTACTTTACACACTAGTTACATAAATAACTATTTCGTAAAATTGGTCACTTACATAACAATGTTTCCGAAATGGGAATTCTTTTCCGAATTATAACTTTGTTTGAGAAAATTCATAATTTTAACGTTCAATTTTCGATTCGAATATATACAGTGTGGAACAGTGTTAGGAAGAAAGCTTGTTTGTAGATGTCGATTTGTATTTGGCCCATAAAAAAAAATTAGATATGGTGTGTCATCTATAGTGGCCAAAATCAACTTTATCATTTGTTCAATATCAATTTTTTGTATCCTTCAGAAACTTTTAGACATAATTCTTGTACAATGTCCTATACCTATCTTAAACAGTTTTGGAAATATCAAGTGTTTTCAATTTTTTTTTTTTTTTCATTATATCCATTCCATCTCTAAATATTTCAGGATTTTCAAAATAAAAATATTTTTCAAAATTTCTCACTTGAAGAAATCGATTAGCATATAAACTTTTTTCAGTATCAACCAGTATACCTTAAACTAATTATAAAAAATATCAGCAAGATTCCTAATTACTTGTTCTCGTGACCTTCGCTAACTGGACTATAAATCGAATACTTTTTGATTTGGGATCATGTATCTTCCATATAAATCGGAACGTGTATCTGGATCTCATAAATTTTTTTGACACAAAATTTTGTAATTCCAGAAAGCACAGCATCTAAATTCCTCAATCAATACCGGAAAAGCCAGACCAAATCGAAAGAATTTGGTGAGGAATAAAGTAGAACTAGATTTTTGTCGTAATTCATATTTTGGAGAGATACTAGAGCTTCTTGTATATTTCCTTTTCGTAATATTCAAGTGAAGGTTTCATTATTGTTTTTTTTTTTGTTAATTTCAGGAAATTTGCCAGCGTCCTCGTTTCATGAATGATATTAATGAAGAAGATAATAAAAAATTTGCAGTGGAATCAGGAGAACTGGGAGACCAATGGTTATTAGCTGCAGTGGCTTCTTTAGCACTTACACCGAAGTTTTTAGACCGAATAGTACCTCCTGATCAAGGATTTGACGTTTCAAACTCTTATTGTGGAGCTTTTCGGTAAGTAAAGCAAAAACAAATTCTCTTTTCAGAAAAAACTTCGCTTCACACCCTCAGATCATTGAGCAGACTAGATAAATAACCCACTTATACTGATTATTTCACTCAATACAAAATACGCGCCTTCGATTGGTTTGAATATGAGGTTTGATATCTGAAAACACCATGTTTTCGATTTTGTATTTCGGCACCTGATTGGATACACGCAATTTTCCTATCTGTGTGTTTCGCGTTGCCATTAGTTGTTTTATTCGATATTAAAATTCTAGTGACTGACAAAAAATGTCAAATTATCAGAGAAACGTCAGATACATTGTATCAAGAAATAATCTTGACAAATACAACTCGTGTAATTAATGATTATCGAAAATTTCTTCGACAACAAATTTCGTTTACAACCAAAATCTAAATCGATTCTCCAATTTTAAATCATTAGTGGGAGCACGAAGCTCGATTACTCGACGAATTTTGGCAAGTCGATCAAAATGTCACCCACGGAATTCGATTTTTCCTCTCGACTCGATTGAAATCACTCGACGACTCCCAAGCTGTCGAGTTGATCGAACCACAGTATACCTAACAAATGTGATCGAACTATTGAATTTATGAGTTTATATTTGTTGTTTATTATTGGTGTGTGTGGTTTTTTCAAATAAATTGACTTCAGTTTTAGAAATTCGGTAGGTACGTCTAGTTTTCTTAAATAATACTCATCAATTTGTTAATATATTAAATATTATAGTTCATTGTTAAAATGTTACCCATTGTTCATGTAGGATTGCGGCAACCTGAAAGGCTCGCTAGATCAAGAGACAATGTACGTCTTGTAAAAAAAAGACCATCACTACGAGTAAATAATGATCCATTCACTTCACCCGAAAATAGGTTCATTGAGCACTTTCGTCTGAGCAAAGTTTCAGCTCTACAACTTATAGAACTACTATACCCATATCTTCCAGAAAAAACAAATATAAGAGGTATTAGTATTTAAAACATGGTACTGGTAACACTTCTTCCCAAAATTGCTTCATCTTTTGCTTCCCATTACCTGAGTTTATACGCCCTGTTGGTATTTCGGGGTAGGTATATATCGAAGTGATTAAAAATAACTTCCCAATGTTTTTCATTGGGTTTGCACATGTTTCCAATCTAACGTATTCACTAAACACAAATAGCCCTTCGTCAACCAAGTCCAACTAAACACCTGACAAGCATAACAATAAATAATAAATGTCACTTCTCCAAAAAAATACAACTATGAAGTAAGCTGACCAACGATTTTTTGATACAATGGGAATACGAACTTGATCGAGTTTCGTGCGCCAAATGCATCAACTCGATCGAATAAAGTCTCGATTATTCGATGGATGTATGATCGAGTTTCATGCTCCCACAACAAAGATAGCAATAGACACAATAAAGCTCACTCATTCCAATAACACTGCCATGCTATATCGCAATTTAAATTTAACAGAAATATATTTCTCCACGACTAAATAATTACGCACAAATTATTTCTACTTATTTAGCTGCATAATGATATAAATTCTTCACACCAGTGAATAATAAAAAGAATTCACTCTCGTTAGCCAATCACATTTTATTATTATCAGAATTCACGCTAAAATGAATTCTTCATCACTTCATCCGCGTGAATAATAGCCATCATTCTGCACTCGTTGGAGAATATACTATTATTTATTACTCTAGAAATGAATTTTATTCACTGCCGATAAAGAATTATATGAAGAGGAGAATATAAATTTGTAATTTCTTTAGGATTTGTACATCGAATGTGTCTTGTAATTTCGAAACTGTACAAATGTAGAATTCTCGAGACCTTGTTGCTTACCTGTGGAAGGAAGTATTGTGAACATCACATATACAAATTTTTTTGCATATTACACAACGATTCACCGTCTTGCGAATTTAATTCAACTAATGAATAAAGTATCCTTACTTCATCTACATTTAAACTTTTCCTTAATATATACCACAGTTAAATACAGCAGCCATAACATATTTACTGAAAATCAAAACAAACAGCTGTGAAAAAATTCACGATATGTGTTATTTTGTATATTCTCATCTTCTTGGATCAGCTAAGTATAGCATCGACGGTTTCCTTGGTGATTGCCGTTATTGGTGGACATGCTCTCTGATTGTTGCTAAGATTAATCCGTCCACGTTCAAATTCTCCATACCAACAAAGTTTTTCAGGCTCAATTCCAACGTTTATCCGACTATACTTCATTTAAAAACCAGGATGAGGAGTAATTTCATTTAAGTTGGAAACTTAAAATTGGCCAGATTGCGCCCAGATTCACACGACACTTCTTAGCATTGACATCAGCTGATAGTTTCAATTTTTGACAGATGAATATATTTTTTTTCATTGGTGAACCATTTTACCTATTTAAAGCACGCCTCAGCGTGTTTAAATCGAACTTTTTAGCACGCGCGTGTTTTAAAGTTACCGTGGCAACATCAACAACTCGAGAAACGAAGTCTAAATCTATGGTCTAAATCATGTCTAAATGTCAATTTTTTTATTATTGATCTGACAGGAGTAGTTTGTAACGTCAAAACTTTTATTCGAACGATATTTAACAATGTCAAATTTATTTATTAAAATGGAAAGTGCCGTTGGTATTGTTTGAAATATTAATATTTCCATTTTTCAAATCTTAGGAAATGGTATTTAAATTAATACTATTGACATTCACAGAACTCAATAAGGTTGAACTTCCATCAAAATACAAATTAGTTTATGTTTTTCTCATTTCCATGACAACGCAAGGTGTACATCATATACGTCACGAATTCAACCATTTGACACTTAGTTGACGTTTCCATCTATGATTTCCATTTCTTGTTGTTGTAGTAGTTATAGACCTGTATTTATAATTTCAAAGTATTCGTGGATAACTGGTCTTTAGAACACTTGCTCTATTTCGAGCACTCCGGCTTCGCCGTCGTGCTCCAAAAATCGCGCGTGCTTTAAAGACCTTAATATCCACTTATACTTTAATATACTAATTTATACGCTCTTATTATTTTATCATTTTCAAGTAGTATTCACTCTATTTTTAAAAAACTAGGTTTGTTCGTAGGAAGAATTTCCAATCGATTGGATATTTGTCAAACTCTAACATTCCGTTTGTGATTCGTTGTAAATCGATGGGCAATTTTTGTTGTAAGAACGGGTGGAAAATTTTGACAATTTGACAGTGATATCTTTGATAAAAATGAACAGGCATGATGACAGTCACTGAGAATCACTAAAATATTAATTTGATATAATTATATACGATGCAGAGATTCTAAAGAAATCACTTATATTTATTTTACATGTGTGATTACATTTATTTTAGTAAAAATATAAGCGCAAAATTTAACCATCCGCCATCTTATCTCAAACACCAATCAGAAGAGAGTGACGTCGTACTTTCGCAAATATCTATGATCCGAGCATTTGCTTTGAATTTCCTTTGTTGTTTGTTGGCTTTGCCACAGAGTACACCATCTAACAAGAGGCGAAAGAAAGTAGTTTTCGTGATCGCAAATTTGTGTGCACATGCGTGAATTAATTAGTTTATCTGTCAATGTCAAGCCGTCACTTCCGTACATTCCCCTCAGTTCACCTTGTATTATTTTAAGTTTAAGTTGAAAATGAGCCACTTCTCATTACACACATGAGATGAATAATAAGATGTTCTCATGTTAGTAGTTAAGCAAAATATTCTATAGACCTAATTGGGAGGGATATTAATCAACACTACTATTTTTCTTAGTGTAGTGTTACTTTTCTCAGTGTATCAAGTAGTTTATGTGTCAATGCCTAGACGTATTTCCGCTCAATATCGTGTTAGCCCGACTTTAAAGGAACCGACAAAGCTTTCGTCTCTTGTTAGATGGTGTACTCTGTGGCTTTGCTTGGTTCATGTGTCAAGTGTTTGAAGTTTGACTTTGACGATTTTACCACAGGACACAGATCATAGATAACCTATCGACACAGATCACCTATAAATGGTATTTACGAATTGATGATGCTATAGACAGACGCCATTACTATTCTAGCGTTTTATTCAGCGTTTATTCATCATCACTTGAAGAAGAGCTGAAAAAAATTGAGAATAAGTAAATAATTTTGTAATGTGTGTGTCATTATTTGGCCATCCTAAGTTTATGTTTCATTTTAGGAGGAAATGACTGGTTAGCTATTTCCATGTTTTTTCTCCACTATAATAGAGAAATAGTGAAAATTTGTCACTTCCTACAGCATCACAATACGCATATTCTCATGTTCAAACTGAAAATTTCATCCCGGTCAGCAAATTATTTTGATAGTTGGCAACTGGACCGAAACCGCAAATTTCTTTCTTCGAACAAAGGATTTTTGGATCACCAACTGCCAAATTGTTTCTACGAACGCTTTTTTTCAATGCGCATGCCTCTGACGGTTTC
>CAJUYH010006780.1:0-19192 GCA_910591685.1 Galerucella tenella
TGTTGATGTTTACGATACCTAGATGTAATTTTGTGCGAAGCTTGAATTTTTCAAATAGGCGATTTTTGATTTTTTTTTTGAACAATGGACGCGGAGTGTAGTGAAGAAATATTCGGTCCACGGCACGACTCGCTGCAAGTGATTATCCCGTTGACAATTTTATATGTTATTATTTTTATAACTGGAACAATAGGAAATGTGAGTACGTGTATCGTGATAGCAAAGAACAAATCAATGCATACCGCAACAAACTATTATTTATTTAGTTTAGCCATATCCGATCAATTTCTTTTATTATCTGGTGTTCCGCAGGAAGTATATTTATTTTGGCAGCGTTATCCCTATATCTTCGGCACAAGATTTTGCTTCATGCGTGGATTGTCTAATGAAGCTTCAAGTAATGCTACAGTTCTTATTATCACTGCTTTTACAGTTGAGCGCTACTTGGCTATTTGTCATCCATTCCTATCTCACACTATGTCCAATTTGTCCAGAGCAATTAAACTTATTCTGTTGATTTGGGTGCTGTCGATTTGCTTGGCCATACCACAGGCTTTACCACTAAAAGTTGTCGGGAAGTGTCCTCAGTGCGTTGTTGAAGAAGCGATCATTTATTATAATTTCGAAATATCCACATTTATTTTTTTTATTATTCCGATGACGATAATTACGGTTCTATACATCTTAATCGGTATTAAATTGAGATCGTCGAGAACTGTGGAGAGAAGGATTATCACCAATACAAGAATACTAAGGAGATCTTCAAATAAAGTTGTTAATATGTTAGGTAAGAGGAAATATTTATTATAATGTTTACTTTACACGTCAGTTACAAAGTAATTCATAATTACAACTACTTTTTTTCCATGTAATTTATAATTGTACCTATTTCAGTATATTTTCTTCTTAAAGTAATTTGGAATTGGTAGTTGAAGCAAAATATGTGTGGGAATTGTATTTTGTAATTATATTATTTGAATTATCTAATTACAATTACTTCTCATAAGTACAATTACTTTTCGAATTACAACTACTCTTTCAAATAGTAGAAACAAAAGCTGCATTAAAAAAAGCAAATGTGAAGCAGCTTTTAGTGGCAGTATATCAATGTCAATATATTCAAGATATAGACGTAGAAACTGTTTCAAATCCAAACCCTACAACGAAAAATATTACAAATAAAGACTTTTTCGAAGACGTAACATCTTCGGTTGTGCAGTTAAAAGTATTACAATGATTTAAGATAAAACATTATGAAGCCACCCTTGATGAGAAAAGTGTTTTTTAAATATGCAACTTTGAAAAGTAACAATATAAACATTTTGTACATTCTAGCTAGATCTAAATAAAAAGTTCAATGAAACTCAAAGTCAAACCACAATATATTTAATGTCCAGTGGTACTCAACACTTGCAACTAGTTTCGGTAACAATTACCATCATCAGGCTGTAACAAACTTGTTACCGAAACTACTTGCAAGTTTTGAGTACCACTGGACATTAAATATATTATGGTTTTACTTTGAGTTTCATTAAACCCTTCATTTGGATTCTAACCACATTTGAGGTATGGATGAACTCTTAGAGCTAGCTAGATCTTTCAAATCAGGCGTCATCACTTTCTGTCGGCTTGGTGAAAAATAAAAAATATTAATAATTTCACTACAAATATTTTTCCATATTACTGGTCCACTCTTTTTAAAAAAAAAAACTGTTTCAAGGATATGATATTTTCAAAAATTCGTTTTAATTCATTGATTCGACAAAGAAAATGTAACTTGATACTTTTTTGACAAAATGCAAATAAAATGTTTATGTTTTTGCCTAATGGGCGATTTTGTCTTTTCCTTTAAGATAGGAAGACCTTAAATTGTATAGAAAATTTTAGTCCAGCCACTTCCCTGGCTAAAGAATCGGCAATGCGACTATACCTTTTCTCCAGTCGTGCTCTTTAACCCACCTCAGGATAATATTGTTATCTGTCGAGGCTTTAGCTAAATCTTGGTGACACTCTAGTA
This sequence comes from Galerucella tenella, assembly GCA_910591685.1. Lineage (NCBI taxonomy): Eukaryota > Metazoa > Arthropoda > Insecta > Coleoptera > Chrysomelidae > Galerucella > Galerucella tenella. The sequence continues at coordinate 2,018 of CAJUYH010006780.1, forward strand.
CCCCGATATAACACGTTGTCTGTTCAAGGATAATAGGGTTTGTCTACTGTCAGTGCAGATTGTTATGTTTTTGCCGGAAATTCCGTTTCTGGTTAGTTCTTTTGTGGCAATTGAGATACCAGCCAGTTCTGTTTAAACCACGCTGGTATTTTTTCTCATACCCCTCTTAATCCTTAGGCTTAGTGCTCTAGAGAAAACTCTACATCCTGAGCCTTCTTTCGTTTTTGAGCCACGCGTGACTCTGTGTTCTGTTCACCGGCTAGTTCCTCCATTCTGTCAAAATTCGTTGTTTTATCCGGAAAGTAATTATAAATTATTTCCTTTTTTAATTTAATCGTAATTAAATCAATATAATTCCTATTTTTACAAGTAGGCACTTTGTAAATGAAATTAATTCCTTTTTTGGCAAAGTACTATGTAATTGTAATTATTTTCAAAGTACATGTATTTACCCAGAGCTGGTACAGAAATTCAATATATTTTTATAAGAAGAACTACTTGTTGCCTTATAGGGCATGTTCACTAACTGACAGGATGTCACTAATGACAGTCGCTCTGAGGATAAACAGTTATATTGGATAAATTTTATAATTTGGTTGCTTTGTATGGATTTAATGATTCTTTTATTGAAAACAGTAAGATATATCTTTTAAAACAACGTTAAAAAAAGTATTAAATAAAAATTAAATGAACTTGAACACGATCACAATAACTGCGTGTTGTGTTTCTCATCAGAATCTTCTTTATCTGTGATCAGAACAACTGTCACATGACGTCACGTTTAAGCTTGTTCTCTAATGCTCGTTCTTGTAACTTTCCATAAGCTATAATAATATCCTCTTCTTTCTTGTTGAATCTGAGAAATATTTCCTACTATTTCTATTGATGTTTCTGACAAACGGATCCCCGAAAATACCCACATTGATCGTAAATTGAAATTTTAACGTATTTTTTTGCTTGATTAAGGCGAATTTTATAATGATAGCTTATTAGCATAAAATACGAAGATGTGCTTAATGTGGTTTATCACTGATTATGTACTATTATCCTTGAAGAGAACACTACTATTTGGTAGACCAACAAAATACCAAAAGTCAGTAATTTGTCTCAATGATGCAAAAAAATAGGTTAAAATTCAATTTTCGATTAATGTTGGTATTTTTGGGGATCCGTTAGTTATGATTATTTTTTTAAGACACGTCAATTCATAATCATCAATTAGGTAAATAGGGAATATTCCAACGATTCAACACAGAACCATCCTAGGATGTTCAGCACAATAAAAGTCATAAGGATGTTATTAATGCTTTACCTATATGACATAAATATCCAAGTTTGGAATATTTACAGTTAAGTTAACTTTTTACTTGGAGGAAAGTAATAAATCTGATATGGGAATTTGTGGAATATAAATTTGATAGAAGACGTGATCAACTTAAGAGGATCTTATTTTAAAAAGTTACAAGAACCAGCAATAGAACACATTGGAATAAACTAAAAAGTGAGTTTAGGAACAACGCGGTTAACATAATTAATTTAATGTTTATATCTCAAATATTTTTTTAAAATAAACCTAAAATTAGGTCTTTTTGTCAATTATTTTGAAAAATTAAACCACAACCTGTTTGATATTTTTTAATTTTGTTGTTATTTATGATTATTTTTATAAATCAGGTTAATTCAGAATCACCAATTTTATCAAATACATATCTACATGGAACATCTTGAAGCCCAAATAGTAAATAATCAAAAATTAAAAATAACTTGTCTGGTGGACATTTTGGTAATATAATCTTGAGATTCAGTATCTCTGAACGATTTTTTAACAAACATAAATGAGGAAAAAATCTATAAAAAATTTAAATGAAAATAAGAATTATTTGCCATTTTCAGATGCTTTAATGAATAAAACACTCACAGGGTATAAAACAAGTGTTTACCGTGAACTAATACACACTATTTGAATTTGGAATCCAATCATTTTATGAGCGTAAAAAGAGGGAAAGTAAAATCTTTATACGATAGGTCCGAAATCATTTGTTCTAATGATAAAGAATTCACAAACGAGAAAACTACTAAATCAGTTTTAAATATTATTATCAATAATCACTTTACAGAATTTATAAACAAAGAAACTAAAAATATAGGAATATAGAGAAATTTACAAGGTCTACAAAAGCAGCTACCTGATCAACTTTGTTGTCATGCTTAGTGGGTAAAGGAAGGCAAATGGGTGTATTGTTGTTTCATTGATTAGGGCAGTAATGAATAGGAAGACTTTTACTCTTAGGGTGAGAAGATTGGGAACAGACAATATAGGCCTGAATTATTCGGTGATGATGTGTATCAAGGATGGGAGGAAAGGAATTTAAATGTTGAGCTTCATAGTACGTACTACTTGGTGGAAAATTGAAGGAAGGGTAGTATTCCATTCTCCCCACTCAAGAGAAACGAGCCTCTTCTGCCAAAACTGGAAGCAATGAGGATTTCTGGGCTCAAGGAATGAGACTAGAGGCAGCAGTTTATTGTAGGTGCTTGAGAGTTGTGTACTTATCCAGTCGCTTACTGCTACGAGAAATCCTTTTATAAAACCTATTAATCCGATCGCTTGTATTTATTGTATTGTATTATCTTGGAATGAACACATTTAAAAAAATAATATACCTACTCAAAAATTTTACGTAGAAAGTGTAATCTACTTCCGGTAGCAAACTCTATTTAGTTTCAAATTTGTATAAAATATTATATAACTAATTGAATTTAAACATAATATAAAAAAATTTGGCCTTAGAAATATAAAATATAAAATCTTACTAATGTGGAAGGTAATTATAAAAAAAATAGCCAGACTTTTTTTAAGACTATGAACTCGCAAAGGTTTCAAAACTACATGTTTTTTTATCTGTTCATTTGTTGACAGAATACAGAAAAGTCTTTGCAGCCAGAACAAGCTTATGGAATTCATATAAACTTTGACCATAAGATTTTCGGCTAACCACTCTTCTTTGTTTCTTCCATTTATTCTTCATTAAAAATAATTTAGAATTGATGGGAGAACACAAATAAAAATTTTTTTAGCGGCTTCTCATGTCTTCATACGTGTCATACTTGTATGTATATTTAAAATGATTGAGCTTTTCCATTTCATTTTTACTATCGGATTTGTTTTAGCATTATACTACTTTATGGCCAGTAAATTGTCAGTATAAATAGAAGTTAATGTATTTAGTCTAAATAATAGATTTATGTATATTTTCCAAGGCAATAAAATTAAAAAATTTAAAAATCTGCTGTTTATAATAATTATATTGTTTGTTATCTTATTCGATTAATGTATGTGCTATAAAAGAAAACATAAAGTTATTGATTGCACCAAATAACAAGAAAAAAACGAAAATGCGGAGTCCATCCTTTACATTAGTCGTCATACGATCACATTATGTAGGCCTCTTCCTTATGGTCTTTACAGGCCCAAATTAGATTAAAGTTTGCTTGTAGGCGTGTAGAATCCAGTTCAATATGATGCTCCTCTTCCCAAGCATGTTTGCAAATACCTGATACCTGACTAAGGTGTTTTGTAGCTCGGTAGATTATAGTTAACCATTGGTTAACTTCAATATGTTGTTATAATACGAGATTTAAGACGTTTGACAACTGGTTAACCTTCGAAAAGTTTACCATCAATTCTCAGAGAGTTAACCCATTCAGTTAACCTATAGTCAAACACGGAACAATACAATTCCAATTTTGCTGGAGACTGGTAGGTATTACCCTTAACGTTCGAGATGCTTATTGAATACCATTTTTTGCGCGATCGTATTGAAATAAATTTCGAATAAAATAATTTAAATTCCTCCGAAATGAACGAAATGTCAAAAGTGACATTTATACTTCTCGATCAGTTTAAAAAGATAATTTGCATTTTGGTGAAATTGTTTTTATTACTCTTTATATTGTTCTGTTCGGTTCTGTTCACTAAAAAAATATAAATCTTATTTTTTTTGTTCCTTTTGTGTAATGAATGAAGTAATATATTATTCAGGACCAATTAAATGAAAAAACTAACAAAAATACCGAAGCCTATTATAAAAAAATAAATGAACTAAATAAAACATATAAAGGTAAAATCAAAGGTATAAGAAATAAAAACGGCGAGGTGATACAAGAAGAAACTCAGTATAAGCAAATCTGGAAAGAATACTTCGAGGAACTACTAACTGAAGAAGTTCCAGATAATACAACAGAGGAAGAAAGCGAAGAGGCAAAAGGAGAAAATATAACAGAGGAACCAACAAAAAATGAAATAATAGAAGTTATTAAAAGAAGCAAGACTGGGAAAGCACCGGGCAAAGACAAAATGAACATGGAATTGATTAAGTATGGAGGAGAGGAGCTGCACGAAAGACTATACCGGCTAATAAAGAAAATATGGAGAGAAGAGAGAATGCCCGAAGAATGGGAAGTCGGGCAAATAGTCACAATACACAAAAAAGGGGATCAGCAGGAGTGCAAAAACTATAGGGGTATAACTCTCTTGAATGTAGCATACAAAATAATGTCAGCAATAATTCAAAGTCGCTTAGCTGGAAAAGCGAAAGCCATAATAGGTCAATACCAATACGGTTTCACACAAGGAAAGTCTACAATTGACGCTATTCATACTATCAAGCAGATAATTGAAAAGACCCATGAATACAAAATGGAAATAGAAATGCTATTCATAGATTTCCAACAAGCATCTGTTTCAGTAAGACGAAGTGAACTGATGAGAGGACTGAAGGAACAGGGGATAGAAAATAAGTTGAGAAGATTAATTGCAATGAATATGAAGGAGTCAAAAGTGAAGATACTTACAGGTAAAGGAGAAACGGAGGGCTTTGTATCTAATAGAGGCGTAAGACAGGGTGACGGTCTATCAACAACACTATTTAATTTGGCTCTGGAGCATGTTCTTAGAAATGTAAACAAGGGAAATTTAAGAACGAGCGGGGACCAGATAGTCGCATATGCAGATGACATAGTGATAGTAACGAAAAGAAGGAATATCATGAAACAAATGCTACTAGAATTAACAAAAGAAGGGGAAAAATGGGACTAAAAATAAATAGAAACAAAACAAAAATAATGAGAGTTGGTAAGCAGTGTGAAAACAAAATGATAAGAATAGGGGAATATGAATTTGAGGAAGTGGAAAAATTCAAATATCTGGGAGTCACAATCAGCAGTAAGGGGGAACGAAGATCAGAGATAGACGAAAAAATAATGGCTGCTAATAGGGTATACTATGCCAATAAGAAGCTATTGAAAAGCAATCTATTGACAAGATACACTAAATTTAACATTTACAACACAATAATAAGACCTGTGATAATGTATGGAGCAGAAATGATAACAATGACAAAAAGAGATGAAGAGGAGTTGATATTAGAACGAAAAATAATGAGAACAATTCTAGGCCCAATAAAAACCGACGACAATGAATACAGACAACGTATGAATCATGAAATACTGAGAGAAATGAACGGGGAAGATATAGTAAACAGAATAAAGAGACAAAGAATAAAATGGCTCGGACATGTATGGAGACAAGGTGATCGAGCAGTCGCTTGCTCAATGCTACAGTGGGAGCCAGGTGGTAAGAGAAGGCAAGGAAGACCCAGATCTAAGTGGCTGAAGGAGGTGGAGGAGGATTTGAGAAGGATATGAATCGTCAGATGGAAAGAAAAAACGAGGGATAGGAGACTATGGAAAAAATAAGCGAGAAAATAATGAAATGGAGGGGATTGATCCAACCCAGAAAGCGGATCTAGAAAGCATTTATGCGGCGCAACCCCACAAGGGGTGTCTAGCCATTTTATATATATATATATAAATATAATTAAATGTATGTAGGGCTAACACGTCGGTAAGTAATTCACTTATCAACGTCTGAACGGTAAGTAAATCACTTACCGACGTGTTAGACTAAGAAACCAGTCAACACAACCTACCATCCTGACAACCGATGCTGTAAATAAACAAAAAAGATCGATCGCGCAATAATATATATTTATTCCGTTGAACATTTGGTACGTATTATTTTGAACAAAAGGGGGAGCTGGAAAAAGCAAAAGCTGATTTACAAGAGCATACAGATAATTACCTAAGAATGTCGAGAGTTCCTTGAGCTAGAAATGATTCCCAGAGCCTCCAGAAACCTTTTATGTGAAAAATTTTAAGTCAAATTAATTTACACAACCCTCATTTCACAGACCAAATACAATCAAAAACACTTTAAAACACACAGCATGATGAAACTTAATTTACTAAAGGTACCTAAGTAAATGACAATAACGGAAACGAAAGGTTGAAATGTCAACTGAAACCCATTGGCTACGTAACCATTGATCGACAAATTGTGTTACAGTGGTTACAACGCAAAAAGGCTTAACTACTGAATAGTGGTTAAACATGGTTTTATCATTGGTCCAGTGACCAATTGTTATCCTGCTGAGCTACACACCCTCAACGAGACAATGATGGTTTTTATACAAGTAGGCCTACGTTACGTACTATCCAAATGAAATTGAAACTTTTTTTTGACAAATAATTATATACTACTCAAAGATCAATGATACCAACAGATAAAATATTTTTTACAGATGATAACTCCAAATTTTTCATTGCGACAAAAAACTCAATATTATTTGAATGGACTTTAATTTATAAATACAATAATACAAATGCAACTTCGGCAAATAATTAACAATTTTATTTCACGAAGATACGTTTAAATATTATTTTTACAACACAAAATAACTTTGATTTCGTCAGCCGGATTTTTTTCTTTAATTTATCAATTAAAATATTTTGTGTCCTTCAAACTTACACTATTAATAAAAATTACAGTTTTTGGTGCTGTTTTTTTGGAATGTCTTAAGTAAATATAGTAACACCTTCATCAACATAACAATATTTATAACAACTGGTCATTTAAGTTTTAAGAATTATTGTCTTCTGTGAATATATTTATCATTTCAATTAAAATACACGACAGGTAAGAAATTAACACTAAAGTTGTTTCATGAAAACATCAATATCATATATATTAACATAATTCCAAACAAAAAAAAATATTTATACGATTATAATTAATAATTTTCCCAATAGTATACAGCGGGGACAACAGCAATTTTGATATTTAAAGTTGGTTTTAAATCTAAAAAATACTATTTTTTGTTCAGTTACCATCTACTGAACTTTTCACATTTTTTCACGCTTTTCGAATTTAAGTAATTTTTTGCGCGATCGATCTTTTTTGTTTATTTACAGCATCGGTTGTCAGGTCAGTAAGTTGTGTTTACTGGTTTCTAAGTCTAACACGTCGGTAAGTGATTTACTTACCGTTCAGACGTCGGTAATTAAACTACGTCTTAGCCCTACATACATTTAAGTGGTCCTAAATAATATATTACTTCATTCATTACACAAAAGAAACAAAAAAAATAAGAAGATTGATATTTTTTAATGAACAGAATCGAACAGAACAATATAAAAAGTAATAAATAGCATGAAAACAATTTCACCAGAATGCAAATTATATTTTAAACTGATCGAGAAGTATAAATGTCACTTTTGACATTTCGTTCATTTCGAAGAAATTTAAATTATTTTATTCGACATTCGAATATTTCAATACGATCGCGCAAAAAATGGTATAAGCATTTCGAACGTTAAGGGTAATACCGGTCTCCAACATTGCTGTCGACCGGTAAGCAACCCTTACCGTTCTTGATACTTAATATACTATATTGAAGTGACTCTAGTGCTTTATTTCTCTATTCTGACTCTCGGTATCTCGATTAATAAAAGAGTATATTATATCAAGTAGCAAATTTCCGCATTTGAAGAAACATTGTAAATTTATAATAAATCAATTGCGTTATAGCTCTGTGTAAATAGGTTTATCAATAGTGTCCGAGTTCCATTTTTAATTTACACACTAATAATTGGAAAAACAGCGCGCTTACCATCAGATTACGTTGACATACATGTCACAAGTCTTTGCACCTTGCTTAGTCTCATTCTTTTCGTCGTCTTTGCCAACCAGATTAAAAATGCATATATGCTATAAATTCAACTACTACACTGTACTGTATATCATGCGTGGCCTTAGCCTCCACCTTTTGCCAAAAGTTCGACCTACCATCATTAATTTGGTCTCTGATCTCATATATTAAGTTTTAAGACCGGTATAATCCTTAACATTCGAGATGCTTATACCATTTATTGCGCGATCGTATTAAATTCCGAAAAAAATTATTTAAATTTCTTCGAAATGAACGAAATGTCAAAAGTGACATTTATACTTCTCGATCAGTTTAAAATATAATTTGCATTTTGGTGAAATTGTTTTCATACTATTTATTACTTTTTATATTGTTCTGTTCGATTCTGTTCATTAAAAAATATCAATCTTCTTATTTTTTTGTTTCTTTTGTGTTATGAATGAAGTAATATATCATTTAAATGTATGTAGAGCTAGGACGTAGTTTACTTACCGACGTGTTAGACTTAGAAACCAGTAAACACAACCTACCGACCTGACAACCGATGCTGTAAATATGAACAAAAAAGATCGATCGCGCAAAAAATATAATTTGCATTTTGGTGAAATTGTTTTTATGCTATTTATTACTTTTTATATTGTTCTGTTCGGTTCTGTTCATTAGGAAAATATAAATAAACTTTGTTCCTTTTGTGTAATGAATGAAGTAATATATCACTCAGGACCACTTAAATGTATGTAGGGCTAAGACGTCGGTAAGTAATTTACTTACCGACGTCTGAACGGTAAGTAAATCACTTACTGACGTGTTAGACTTAGAAACCAGTAAGCACAACCTACCGTCCTGACAACCGATGCTGTAAATAAACAAAAAAGATCAATCGCGTGAAATTTTTTTAAAAATTCAGTCTTTATACCTTTTGGCATAGTAGTACAGGAAAAGAGGCATTTTCGCTCGCAATTTTTCAGTCCAGCCCTTATTTTGAAATATGAAATCTCCCATATTTCGATTGATTTTGATCAATCCAAGTTTTGAACTAATTTCATACATGCAATAAAATTCGAATTCGAAAAAATTTCACCAATTTTATTCGAATACAGTTTAGCTGTCGAAACGCTTATTACACTTGCGAAATTCTGATTTATTTGGGGTTAGAATTTTGTGTTGTTGTTTTGTCAGCCTTTTTAGTTACTTTATAAACTATTTATTAGCATAGTAATAAGCAGTTACCAGCTAGACGAGAGTGACGCGAGAATGTTTTATATTTTTTAAATCTACATGGTAAATGTAGAGGAACTGCATCAAATAGTGCTAAATAATGTGGTGTAACTTGTGGAGGATAATTTTTTAACGCCAAGAACGGTGCTTCATCCTTTTAGGCAAGATCCCTTCAATCTAATGCCCGTTTGTAATCATCAATGATTTAGTACAAGTTTTAGTCAATTTTTTAGGATCCCAAATAAATTATAGATACATACACATTTATCATCAATTTTTCAGTCAATTTTGAAATTGACGAAACTTGTCCTATTTTTGTTCAATTTTAATTGATAAAAAATATTTATAGAACCAGTCCTATTTTCTATCAATTAAATGACAACTTGTGACAAACATATAGGGTAAAATTTATTTTAAGGTTATTGATTTTTTTATTTTTCATAACCTTCCTTATTTCTGATTGTGGTGACACTGGTTCTGCTATATAACCAACGTTTATTCAAATATTATTTATTATATCGTTTATTGAGGGGTGAGAATGTTGTGTATGTGAAAGTTTTTCGTTTGAACTATTTTAAATATAAAAAATGTCGTGGTCTCATGATCAAGTACTTCGACTTATTGAACTATATGAAGAAAGACCTTGCCTTAACATAGTTAAAAGTTCTCAATATAAAAATAAGCACTCTTTCTTATATAATTCCTAACTACTACTATATCAATAAGAGTTGCTGCTGATAACAATAAAAATTCTGTGTCCATTGTTGTCTGATACCTATTTAATTAAAAAATTCAAATTCTTTGCTAAAATCTGAAAAGTGACAGGTTACTAACAAAATCATACTGCTCAGTGCGCATAATCACAACCTAAATAAGTGACATGGTGTGTTGCAAACACATTTTTTTCTTGTCAATATTTTAGTGTCCTAATTTCAGGATCCTGAGAAATTGACCGAACCTGTACTAAATCATTGATAATTACAAACGGGCATAAGTGACCGCTAGTTCCTAAAAATTCACAGACTTTCTAAAGAAGCTGGTGGTGAATTAATAAACATTTTAGATCCGCATTTGGCATCTCATACGAGAGCATCAGTTACGAACAAAGAATATGAGAATATGAAGACACGCTTCTTTATACATATTAAAATATAATAATTTTAAGTAGTAACAGCTCTTTGCTTCTAAGGAAGTGGTAGTTACCAAACTAACATCAGGCTGAATTTATACTCCTGTGTTTTGGGTTTTGTGATAATAAAATAATAACGTATACCTATGTGTAATTCAATTGACTAAGCCTGTAAAAATGTTACCTATTTCCTCTTAAAAAATCCCCAATAAGTTATATTAAGATATATTTCAATTTATTAATATTATACTATATTTTTCAGCATTTATCATCTTATGAAATTGATAAATCTTAACCTCAATTAATATTTTTAATTCTTAATAATTTACATTTGAACTAATATGAGGGCTATTCCGTTGGTGTCAGATTGTATAATTCGAATTAAATACATTTAAGTGAACTTATAATAATTTCGTCTCACTATAATTCAAACCTAGCTATACTATATTTTGATTGCAAATTTAAATTCGAAATATTTCACTTATTAATTCAATTTCAGCATTGATTAAAAAATTCAGTGATTGCCCACCGCATGGATTTAAAAGTGACTCAATACAATTGGCGAACGACTTGATAAATATCATAATTATTATACAAAAATAATGAGTAGGTTTGGTAGCAATTTTTATATTTGGGATAGATTTTTTTTCGGAAAAGATCTTATGTTTTGTATCTCATTGATTTTTTTGTAGTTACATCCATGGAGTTTCAAATAATTCTTGGTAATTTGAAAAAAGTCATTAATTATAATTTTTTTCACATTTCTGCTTAGACATTTTCAAGGTTAAGCGTATTTTTGATTGATAATAAAAGGAGTGGTCTTAGATATTTTTCACTTTTTGAAATCGAACACATCTTTTAAAGCCAAATTATTGACATCTTTTTGTAAATCTTTTTTTTCCTTCATGACTTGTTTAAATATTAATTATACTCGGTCCTACAGTTGTCTATATTCTATTAGCTATCGGCTAATTATTTCTAATTATATCTTGTTTATTATTGAAAATAATTCAATGGGAGAGACCACTAATTTTCAAAAACGGTATAATCGTGATCTCCATGCCATTTGTAAAGGCTGCTCCTATTGGTGTAGTGCAGTATGACGTACTAGCCCCCACACGTCTAGCCAATTATACAGGGAGCGGCCGACAAATCGTCGGTCAGACGGATCTCGTGAACTACCGGTAAATGAAATCTGAAAATTTGCATGAAGAATTTTCGAAGGGAGAACTATTTATTGAAAACATTGGCATATTTTTATAATGGGGCACCCTACTATGACTTCATGCCATAATTCATCATTGTCCACTTTCATTGCACAGAGATCAGTAGAACGGCACGCGCTAGCAATTCTCATTATCATTACAACCCTCTTCATGAAATTGATATCATCAGGGGCTTCTTTTTGAAAATGCTCGAAGTTTAGGATACTTGAAAATATCTATATTTTCCTCTATTGAAAGTGTGAGCTTCAGCATGGAATATTCACACCTTAAGCCTAATGAAGACCTCAACGCAGCAGATTTTTCGTGAAAGGCCAAAAGTTTCATACCTCTCCTTGGTTTTTTGAACTTTATTGCCAGCCCTCGCTAGGTACTCTACCGTCTTTTAGGCCGAAGTATACGGCATTGAACTGGCTGCAAGAAAGCTGATGAATCAACCTGTTATAAAAAGAACATATACATATATATGTCAAATAGCCAGGCTGCTCTTGAAGCACTGAGCTCGAACAGGATGAAATCTGGGATGGTATATAACCGTCTAAAATCCCTTAAAGTTCTTGGCAAGAAAAACAGAGTCATTTTGACCTGGGTGCCGGCGCATCGAGGAGTGGAGGGCAATGATGAGGCCGACACTCTGCCAAAAAAGGGATTAGAGACTATATTTATCGGACCTGAACCATTTTTTGGCATTGCGGAAAGCACTGCTAGATCAGCCATAGCTACCTGGGCGGAGAGGAAAACCTACACGAGCTGGGCAGACATACCGGGGCTCTCTCACTCGAAGGCGTTCATATACTACCCTTCGAGTACAAAAAATAAGCAGATCCTGGAATGGAGTAGAACAAACCTACGCATTCTATAGGGACTGCTCACAGGGCATTGTCGACTAAATTACCACCTAAAGACGATGAGTCTGGCTCAGACCTCGGACTGTCGGTTCTGTAATTTGGAGGACGAAACTGCGGAGCACATACTATGCTCATGCCGAGCCTTGGGCAGGGTAAGGTATAATATATTCGGTGTTAGTACCTTAGAGCCGAACGACTTCAAAAAAGTATCAACAAACACAACCATGGACTTCGCCAGAAACACAGGATTGTGAGGTGAATTGTAATCCCTAGGGGTGAGCCACAATAGACCTAACGAAGGTCGCAGTGGAGGTGGCGAGAAGACCCCACTCACATAGAACCTAACCTAACTGTTGTCTAGACCAAATAGTGACTCATCTTGTAGTTAACTGTGGTACTAACCCTATATGGCTATAAGCTAAGAAGGTTTCCCTAAGAAGCTATAAGCTATGGGGCTAGTAATATCTAAGTATTAATATTTGTAATATCATATCATATTCCTTTTTCTAACATATTCTATTGTGTGTGTGCCACTCCCGTCTCTTCTTCTTTTTCGTTTCAGATTAAATAGTTTCTTTCTCTTTCTGTTTATTCAAAAGTATTATTTATTATTGTTAATAATACAGATGGAATAAATAAATAATGTTAGTTCTGTTAGTATTTTAATAATATTTTTTATAAGTTTCACTAAAGTAGATTTATAGCAATATTTATCAACAGAACAGCCAATAAAACTTGGTGAATCATTGAACGATTATTAATAAAAAATTACGCTATTTTTCCATCAACTAATAAAAACAATCCTCAATGGTTCAACCTCAGACTTTGATCGGTGGATTTTCTAAGGCTATTGTGAATCCTTTCATGATATTTATTGGCATACTCCATTCCAAGATACTTGGTTTTAATTTAACACCACCATGATTGGTTCAAGATAAGAGAACAACAGAACAGCAATAGTTCTATAGGAGCTTAAAGGAAATATGTATCGAAAACATATTGTTAGATTTTTGCCATAATAACAATAACAATAATAACAATCTCAAATATGACATAATATATCTTTTTAAAGATTGAGGTTAGTTTCGTACAAGAAATTGAGGTTATGTTTCTAATTTTCCCCTCCCGATTATTAAGACATTGTTATGTCGAAAAAATAGCATTTTTTGATATTTGAAAATTGATTGATTGATAATAGTGGTTTCAAGATTTTGTATGTATACAGATGCCAAGATACTAACTTTTTTAATGCTCTGAAGAACGCAATATTCAATATTTTTTCAATGACCTGATTTATCCAAAAATCGAATTGTGATATGTGAATCAAAACAATAAAAATTTAAATAACTAAAATTGTTGATAACGTTTCATTTTGACGAGAAAGCAACGTTTTATTTGAACCAGCATGTTAACCTGATATTGGTCTAATGAAAATTCAAATTTTATTCAGAAATGCCATACGAACTGACCACAAAAAATTAATGATGTGCTCGTATTGTGAGAAATACAATTATAGGTCCATATTATTTTAATGGAAATTCAACCGGAGAATTGTATCTGGATTTTCTACTTCAGCTCAAAAATGATCCAAATGTTTTTCAAACCCTTTTAACCAATAACAAATGATTTATCATTATGATTGTCAGTGTTTAAATTTTCATGCTGCAACTGAAAATACATGGAATTTTTTCCTAACTCTTTTATTTTTCTATAATATTATTAAATGCAATATTGTGGTAGGATACTTCAAACACCATAATTATTATAGTAAACGCCATGAAAATTGGAAAACTAACAATCCTCAGTAATCTAACATAACCCAACCTACAAACCTAATGTAGAGGATACAAAGAGCTACGAACAAATTTAAACCAGTTTTAAACAGCATCCCAATTTCTCCATATTTACCTTGAATTCAAAAGGTGACGTCCTATCCCAATGTTTTTCATAATCCTATGAAATAATAATTTCAATATCAATAGTTCTTCGTTATTTCAGAAATCTTAATCTGTATTAATATATATCTCACTGTCAATATTTTGTGAAAAGTTGCTTGCCTTCTTTATTGTTAATTATTGATTAACCATTGCACCTTGAAATACTAGTTATTATGGCTAATGAATTAATAGTTGTTACATAGTTTATTAATTACGAACTATTACTAAATTTATATTTCACCAAACAGTGGCGTCTTCTTTACTTACATTGAAATATTAGTATGAAATTTTGTAGAATTTCAATTTCTCCAATCTTCAATCTCTCAAGTTTACCATATTATTGTAATATACAATCGATCCCAGTTTATTTTTTTTAGCATTGAAACAAATCGAAAGCTGTTAAAAGTTTATAAGATTCTACAAATGACACGAGATTGTCCAGGGCTATTAACAAAAAATTAATCTTTTTGCTAAAACCTAATTCATTTAAACAGATCAGGTGCACGCGAAGTCTGTGAGTTGCTAGAAATTGAAATTTTTTTTATCGACAAATGCTACCCTCTATGACTTTTTCTTAAAAACTTCAGGTGAGCGGAAGGGAGAGATTTTTGGAACTTTAGTTCTTTACGCCAGGTCACGTTTGAGCGACGGGGGGTCGCGACGCAAAAGATATGACCGTTACGCGTTACGTTACGCTACGTTATGTTACATTGCTTCGTTATGTGCCTTGCTTTTGCGTGCTTGTGCCTCCTTAGTCTCTCTCGTTTACGAAGCAGCGATTCATAATAATAAATATGCTCCTGCCCGGATTCGAACCCGGGCCGCCCGCGTGCAATGCAAGCATTCTAACCACTGAACCACCGATGCTATCTTGAAATTCTATGCAAAGCTGGTATTCGCAGTGCTAGTGATCTACTTGAATTTGTTCGGATAAATTTTTACTATTATTTCCATAATTTTTTTTGCGCGATTAAGGGGTATAGCACATTTACTTTTCGAAATACAGGGTGTTGAAATTTTGAAAACTTGAATGTTTTAATTCGATAACTTTAAAATGGATGGATAAATTGATTTGACATTTGGCAGGTAGTTTTTAAAAAATGTAAAAGGGCATATTTTGGAAGAAATTGTAGTTTGTGCAACTAGTGTGGATATGATGGCCATATCGCACGAGGACGAAGATGGAGCACGACGCCGTAGGCGGAGTGCTCAATCGTTCAAGAGCGATATGGACAATCCACACGAGTCGAGCAGCATATTTTTCCTACGACCCACTTAGGAAAAAATCTAAAAAATAAAAATTTCTATAAACTGTAATATAACTTCAAATTAAAAATTTAACAATTCAATTTTATGTTTCCACTAATTTTGTGGTAAACGAAAGTCCAATTTGTATAATGCTACGGTTTCCTTTTTTAAATATACGATGCTGTTATAAGTAGATGTTGCCAGTCGGACTCCCTCATGGAGGGTACCGTACCATTATCTATAATAATGAATATTCTGTTAAATATTTCAAACGTCTACCTGTTATTAATATCAAGCAGAATGATTATTTAAAAATAAAATTAACAATAAAAAAAAATTCCTCGCGGGGAATCGAACCCGGGTCTACCGCGTGAGAGTCTGGTGTGCTTACTACTCAACCAGCAAAGAATATGCAAATTGTTTATCTATAACGTCAGATGTATTACATAACTTTTGCTTAAAAGGAACTAAAGTTCCTACCGTTCCTACCGCGACACGTTCTACCTTTTTTTACATTTTGTTGTATAAATTCTTTCAATTCCTGAACTTTTGTTTTGTGGTACTTTTATTGTGTCATTCGATACAAGATGTATAATTTTTTAGAAATCCTTGAAAACTGAGAGTACTATAGGCATCAATTATCATTGTACTTCTTGGTGTGATGGATGAGCACGTGCCTTCCACAGTGATGGTCGACAGTCCAAGTGTCCTTTTGATATAATTGTACGTTTCGTATCACTTTTAACATTAGGCAGGAAGCTGAAAAGGGTATTCAACCTCAAGTTTTTACCCACCTCATGTTTTATTGGGTAATATTAATAAGTGACAAATGGGATATGAAAAAATACAATTATTTTAAATTCTGTTTTCAGATTAACAGAAAAATAATCGAAACAAAAATTCACTGAAATTATGCAGCTTATAACGCATATACGTCACTAGTTTGAATGTGAAGTTATCGATATTCTTCCTTTGCTGTTCGGTGTCTTAGCTTCTTCTTTTTCCTTTTATCCGAATCTGCGTGATTATTCAGGACAAAAATGTTTATCTTGTCCAATTTGAATTTGAAGCATTTCATTTATGAAAGGTATAAATGTTGAACTTATGGGTCGATTCTGAGAAGTCACATACAGGGTGGGGCAATCTTCTGACATCGGAGGATTACATCGTTGTGGTGAGAGATAGAACTTTATAGTTTTGTGTGAGCTAATACAGTTACTGAGAGCACATTTTGAAAATACTTTCGATTCTACAGGGTGTTCCAAAACCACGTAGCAGCACAAACTTACATTCTACATACAGCACTCTAATATATTATAAGGGTGTTTTACAAAGATATGGCCAATTATTAGCAAAAAAGACCTCCTCTTTAACACTCTGCAGAACAGTAAAAATTAAAATAAATCAACAGGTCTTCGTGTTCAAATGTCATACACACATCATTGGCTGTGCTCAGTATTGATTATTTTTTTCATCGGTGGCTTCTTTAATACAGGGTGAAACAAAACGCAAATCAAGCAATAT
>CAJUYH010006781.1:0-19192 GCA_910591685.1 Galerucella tenella
CATCGTTAGGAATACAAGTTTTCCATGCAATAAGGTACTTTGTGCACTACCTCCTGATAATAACTCAATATTTTACTTCCTAACTAAAAGTCTTTGGTACCCATATATCACTAGAGTGGAATGTGATATATCACTAGAGTGAAATATGGTAATTCACGCTTTTGTATTCGAATAGCATAATAAATGGTGCTATGACAACACAACACTTACAACATTCCGGAACATAGGGGACTAGAGATAGGGTACAATATGGAAGAAGCTATCAAATCCGCGTATTTTGTTTAGGATATTTGTTTCTGAAATATATCGTATCAATAAAATATCGAGTTCTTCAGTATTGATACTTTTTATAACGATATTCGCTAATATTGATTTTTGCAAAACAATCGGTACGGTGAATCGATACTTCTCACAGTATCGCTCATCTCTATATGTCACATTATTTGACGTCATGGAGAGAAGATGTCTAGTCTCCATGTTTGGCGTACTCCAGAAATTTATTTTGACGTTAGAATTGTCAATAGCACCAAATACATTGTCTACCCTAGTATTATTTACTTAACTTTTATTTAATAAAAAAATCAAGGGTCGTGGACAAAGTTTAGTATTTCACTCGCAATATATGGTTATTATTCACTCGGGTCACAGTAAACGTCACCCGGCGCAAGTATAATTTACATATCGATGGCCCAAGTGCAAAACGTCGTATCCCCAATAACTACAATTGTTCAGAGCAAACAAAAAACCTCCTGGGTGTCTATTCACTAACAATGAGAGCTCCTACGAGAGTACACACTTATAAAGTGCGCATGCGGGCTGTATCATAATTTGCATTTCGAGAGAGCTCGCATGCGCACTTTATAAATGTGTACTCTCGTAGGAGTTCTCACTGTTGAATAGACACCCTGGTTTCGATAGAACTTTATGTTTTAGCGCGTTTTTAGCGCGTAAAACGAATTCATCAGGTAGCTGTGCCAGAATGTGAGAGTCAACTCAATGCTTTGAGTTTTGTACTTTGAGCGCCAAAATCGGTTTTTTGAATATTTGGTGGGCTACGACGTTTTGCACTTAAGCCATCGATATACCATCAAGAAAAAATTGCCTTTGGCTTATGTATGACAAAAATCTTATTTTGAAGTTGGAGTTGTTTGTTTTCCACAAACCCTCTGGATAAAACAACAATATTAACAATATCTATGGAAATTCTGTCATGGACCATAGTATTATTTCAGAATTAGTGATTTGTGTGAAGAATAGAGTTGAATTAGAAAATTGATACAAAAACTGAAGCCAGTCCGATAACAAACAGTGGCTGATCAAGAGTATCGATGTATATCTCCCGACTATTGTATACAATATATCTACCCCTGGAGAAATTGTACTATAGGATTTTACGATAGAAAGACGATGATGTCATTTTTAGTTACTAGTTAGAAGAGCCCTCCTCGGGAGTCGGGCTCTTTCGCCAAAATATGAAAATAAACTCATGCAGTTATTAGACAACATGATTTCAAAAAAAATTATCGGTAATTTTGATGCACTTGTGTAATTACTTCCGATAGGAGCATGTTGAAAATGATTTCAATCAAATATTGTCTTGGTTCTCCGTAGGTAACAATTTATTTACTTCCTTTCTACATTTGTTTCATGTCCTGTTTTTTCATTTGTATTCAAGTTTATTGGTTTGTATGAGTAAATTGATCTGAAATTCATAGCAGTGCACTTCATCGCCTTTTTGTTTTTGTTTCTCAATGTACTTATGTACTTGTTTTTGCTGAAATAATTATACAGACCGGGTTAGCGCCAGTGTGTTAGCAATGTTGCCGGTTGTCTTAAAAGTGGCAGGATTCACAAACTTTGAAAAATTATATTATTTACTGAATATATCAAATAACAGAGATTAAAGTGATTCAAAAACTCAATTTAATTGAAATTAATTGAATTTATCGATTGTGATTAATCCTTATCATTAAAAGCTCACAATAACAAACAATTTTATGGCGAGGAAAGGAGTTGTTTTCATGAACTTGATTTTAGGGCAATTTCTATTGTAAACTATCATCTCAAAATTCAAAAGTGAAGTTTTTGGGAAGGCAGGAAAGGGTGAAAGTTGGGAAAGAGGAAGTAATTCTTCGCTCTATGCATTGAGGCAGTTGGAGGACCTGAGGACCCTAAGGTTTGAAAGTCACAAGAAAGAGTTGAGTCTTGAAGTTTTACTTCTAGGGCGGAAAATAGAACAGTCTTTAACGATAAAATAAAACACTTCAATTTGTTTAAATCTTCATTGCATTTGAACTAAGTTCAATATACCTACATTCGTGATGCGTTTCGCTAATACAGTAGCTCTCTCAAACGAGTGTTTGCGAAACACATCACGTATGTATATTGAACTTAGTTCAAAAATAATGAAGATTTGAACAAATTGAAGTTTTTTATTCCATCATCTATTCAAGAACAGTTTTGCCCACAAACTTTGCTGAATACAGTTAGTACGAGTCTTGACTAAGAGAAATATAATTTGTTGCGCATAAAATTGTTGGGAAACAACATAAAGTTTGTGAGCTGCTACTTGGAATTTCGCTCCTTTTAGAAGGTTCTATAAATTTAGAATTTTGGCGCAAGCAGGAAGGTATAAGCCACTGCCTGGTACTACTCGAGAGGAGAAGTTCGGATTTTTTTTGTTATGTGGCATAAGCTGTAGGGAGAAGCAGAGCATTTATAAAAAAATTTAATTTGTATCTTCGTGAAATGTACGATGTTATAAGCTATTATCAAATATTTGGAGTAGTTGGGGTTGTTGAATTAATGTTCTTAATTATTTCTTAAAATTTTGCAATACAAATTACCTTTATCTCAAGGTATGGAAGTTGTGTTTTCCGTCGTTAGTAACATTTAATTTTATCCCACCAAAAAGGATAGTCGGATGTACGTCGTCGGATATATTATTTCGTTATAAAGAATTTTATGTCATTTTACGATGAGCACTAGAGTGTGCAATGTATGTGCAGAAGTTTGAAACGGAATATAGGGACAATGATCAATTTGAAGCTGGGAGAATTTGAACATTTTCCAAGATCTTTTTTCTTTTAAATATATTTGGCTGGTATAAATAAATTGAAACGGAAAAGTTTAGAAAATATTCATGAAATATTGTGAAAAACATCTGCTGTAAGTATAATCCAGGCGCATTTAACAATCGATTTTTTTTCTCCTTCGACTGTGACTACAAGTGAAAAGATAAACATGAGACTGAACAAATATTAAATGAAAGCATATAATCATTATGAGCATTCGACTTCAACATAACGAGACGAGATTGCAAGTGACATTTTATTTTCAATATAATCAGGCTCCTTAAGACGACGATAATTTAACAGGTGAATAATCAAGATATCGACGATGGGAAATTTACATAAAAGTTTCATCTAAACGTATCATTTCGAATTAAAATTATGCTACTCGCGCGTCAGGTTGTTGAAGATAAATACAAAGTAATATAATTAAAAATACGAGTTGGTTATGATTACTCACAAATTCAAATCAAACAAATGAATTGAGACATATAGAAAGCAGTGGCTGGGGGAAGAACTCTTCGAAACCTTAGCATATTTTCTTCAATACTTGTCCGGTCCCGGACTTTTGCCGAACTGTGTATAAAGAAAATTACATTAAAATATAAAAAAGGAATATTTTTTGAACCGCAACCTGCAGTGAGGAGTTAGTAGCTGGGACACACATATAGTTTTGAGATTAAAAAAATTAAAATTAATAATATTGACCAAAAATAAAAATTTTATATAATACGTAGGTATGCGATCACAATTATTAATTATCTGTACAACTTCTTGTAACTTGCCTTCTTTTGTACTATTGCAAAAAGTTTGTGGTGATGAAGTATAAAACATTTCATAACAAGTTTTGAAAAGGGTCGTTCAAATTGTAAAAGTTTTCTTGACGTATTTTCCGTCAATAATTCCGTCCATGCGTAACGTCATCGGCTCCGATAGACATGCAAAGCTGTCAGTCTTTATTTACTCGGTATGCTGCAGCGGCACTGGGATGTTGCAAGTCATTGCTGAAATATCACAAATGAACGATTCCTAGTTTGATGAACAACTGATAGAAGGTGTACGTACTTTTCCTGTTTTTCCATCTCAAAATGACATGTGAGCTGGAAAATATGGTAACAACATACATGAAGCGTTTGTGTTTCCTGCTGCTGTCAAATTACTCCAACTCTTTTGTTATGTTTCATATGTCAATTTAAAACTTGTGTAGGTATGAAATGTACCTATCCAAATGATGTATTACGCGGATGATGAGCAAAAACTTCAGGAAAACAATGAGAAATTATAGTGAAATGATTCCAATCAATGGATAGGAAGAGTTTTGCTGAGTTCACAAATATTTTCACAATTATTATGTTCTAATAAGAGCCTCTTCATTCTGTCGTCAATATTTTCAAAAAACTGCGTGGATCCTGGAAATTTGGTGGAAGTTGCAAATTTCTAAACTGATCGTTCCAATTGGTTGAAAATTGTAGGAAAAAAATTATTTCTCAAAAATATTGTTTAATTTAGAAATTTACTCTAAACAGCTGTCAGAGACGTAACTTGCCCAAAATTCAGTATAGAGGTGCATTTGAAGTTTCTGCTGAAAAATTTAAAAAGTCACTGACTTATCTACTAGCCTGGTATCAATGTGTTCTTTGTATTTATTGGACAAAATTGAATTACCTATAGTTATTTATTATTCATATATCTTAACAATATCCTAGACGCGAGATGTTGATGAAAACTGTTCATTAACGTCCATCACAGTAGGTATAAATCCGTGAAAGTTGCTTGCTTCTGCATATTCCAATGTCAATAACATTCTGAGGACTATTTCTCGCTTTCAATGTTAATTTCATATTGCGAACAATATCCATTGATACCTATCAGTATCAATGTAACTTGATAATAGGGGCACCGAACATTAATGTGCAGTATCATAAAATATATTTATATTTTTTCTGCAGTTAGTAGACAATAGATATTCTACTGAAGACAGTGGAACTGACATGCTGGAAGTTTCCTTGGTATTTTTATTATTCAAATCTCATGTTGATAATTCAATTGCACATAATATCTTTTTCCCACGACCACATAGGAAAGTGACATATATCGCACTGTCTAGCTCTATGGAAAGTGCGGCCTTTATTCATACGCGTACGGACAAAAAACTTATCCGTACGTATACGGATAAAAAAGATGTCAAATGAATTTTTATTAAGATTGACCACTGGCAAGCTGTCAAATATATAATTTTCCTACGATCATATAGGAAAGTGACATATATCGCACTGTCTAGTGGCCTTTATTCATACGCGTACGGAAAAAAAATTTATCCATACGTGTACGGATAAAAAAGCTGTCAATTGAATTTTTATCAAGATTGACCACTGGCAAGCTGTCAAATATATAATTTTTAAATAGATTTACCTATGTAATATCTAAATTTGAAGCGATCTATTTGAAAAGTGAAATTTTTGTCATTTTCTTGATTAAAAAAATTCAAGGGCGCGGTCGAGGATCGAGCCCGCGTACTATTCGTCAGAAGTCGGATGTTGTACTGTACCAACTAAACCAAATCACCTGTTATAATAGTCGGAAAATGTTATCATCTTGAAAGGTATTTATGATAAGTATGTATGAAGTATGATGAACAATCATAATTTCACTTTCAATTTCTATAATTATCCAACCAATTAATAATTGTAATAACCTACCTATATTATATAGTTTAACTACTTGAATTTTTGTCACTATTAATAGTTATTGTTAATTTTGAAATAAATTATGTTGACTCAATTGTAACATATTATTGTGTATTAATATGTCAGATGTTGATTACACATTATTTGCAAATATGGTGAAATTATCACGGGATCGTAGGGAAAATACTGTACATTACTCGAGCGAAAAGGATTTTTCGCACACGTTATGTAATATACTATTATAATACTCTGGACTACTAAATACAAAATTTCACCATGAGAGGCAATATAGAGCATACGGTGAGTTGGTTAAAATGGAAATATTTCAGAAATATATCAATCCCCATTTCTTGCGTCTTTCCTTAGAAATAATTTGAACTGAGTAGCAATTTAGATTTATAATAATTTCCTGATTATATTGGGTAACATTTTGACATTCATGGCCATGGAAACAAAAATCGCAAGGACTTCAGTACCATTGTTTTGTTTCAAACATTGACCATTTGGTACATATTTTGTCTACTAATAAAACATTTCTTACCATTTTCAACACCTCCAATATATATCATAATCTTGGTAATGTTTTGCCTCACCTAGAACAAAAAATTCAAATATTATTATTCCCAGTGATACATCACAAAAGTTATTATGTGTCATTAATCAATTTTTAGGGTTCAGTGAGAAAGTTTTCGACATGTAAGTCGTAGAAAAATGGCAATTTCAGGCAAAAAGCTTCAGCACAAGCAAATGGTTTTTTAAGTCAAATAGCATTTGCTCAAGCCCATTTTAGACTAATGGAACTCATGACATTTTCAACCCTATTTATATATAATTATTAAAAGTTACCAATTGTTTCCATTACCAATGTTCTGATTATCGTAAACATTTCCATTATGATGTATTTAGAAATGAATATAGTTTTCAATATACCTATCCAGTATCCTCAAAACAATAAAAAGGAAGTCATCTAGGAAATTAAGAGAGTAAATTTATCGTTGAAAGCCAACATGACTATAACAAAATTCAAAAGCTTCATAAATTTAATTTTTATGCAGTAGCGATAGTATGTACGTATCGATACCTAATCCAAAACATATCTTTTGATAGCCCAGATAATTTTACATCCACCGCAGTTAAATAGCAGGTTAGTGGAACACCAAACCACATGATCAACAAGTTCGAACCAATATGCTCGATTCGCGAAATGTAGATAGGTTATAGACCAGTCAATGTAGCACATAAATAATTTTAAACTATAACAAAGGTCGCTACCTCGTTTTGTTTGACCTGAAGTCTCTATGTGGCCTCAATCACCAGCTCAATGATTCCAGATGAAATATATGATTCCGTTTCCAGCTATCTTGTAAGTAAAAATGTCTATTTATCTCAAGACAGGAAAATAGGAAAATAGAAATACTCCTAAATATCTGTTGATCTTTGAATTCAATGGAAAAGAGAGTATTGTGACGTATAGAAGTTCACCGTCACAGTTGTTATTGAAGCCAATATTGTGCGACAAAGTATTTATGTTCCGTTTTCTGATAGTGAAAAAAGTATTTGATAAACGAACAAAAACATAGTAAATCTCGCTCGTGAAATAATTGAAATTATTCTAGATGAAATGGAATTCGATCCACAGTCCTTAGTACTGTTTGCCAATACTTTCACTGAAGGACGCAAACAGTGCCGTGCGGTACTTTGAAGCAGGGAGGCGACTGCATCAGGCGGCATTACAAAAGGGCGGAATTTGGAGAGAGAGCTGAAAAAATATTTAGGCGTCTGTAAAGTAAGAAATACTGATATTTTCGATGAAATACAGTTAATAGAATTAGCATGGGAGATACAATTTTCCAACTCAAGCTATCGGCCTCTCGTAGACGAAGACATTATATATTCTCCATTCAATAAGCTGCAGCCATAGACTAGGAATAAGGCTGAAGAATATTATTAACATTGTCCAAAAAGTTGAACAAAATCTAAAATGCATTTTTTGACGAATACTGGTATTTTATAAGAAAAAATTAGATGTAAGATGCTGCAGGGAAGAAGATATAGCAGAATCTTTAGTAGGAATATGGTTCCGATGCTGGATATTAGGTGGATTGTTGTAGGCTCTCATATTATTAGCCCTTGCACATGCAAGTATTGCATAGACCTCTGCTTGAAATACAGAAGCGTATTTGCCAAGCGAGACGATTCCTTCATATTTGCTCGTCTTGCTGTATATGCCCGCTCCGGTGCCGAGTTCATTTTTTGATCCGTCTGTATGCCAGATCAGTTCATTCGCTCTACTAAGTAGTGGTGCGTTCTCTTTCTCAAGCTCCTTTCGATCTTCGATGACACTCTCGAAGTTCTTGCGAAAGATATATTTGGTGGTCATGTGGTCTGTTGGCATTTTGAAAATATCATCATCCACATGCCTTATCTCTGTGTGTCCTCTTCCATGTGCCACGTCATGGTCTGATGCTTTTTCCAGTCGGGTTAGTGCTGCCCTTGCTTCGCACATTATGACACAATGTAGCGGAGGAAGGTCTAGCATTGTCTCCTGCGCCGCTGTAGGAGTAGTCCCCATTGCCCCTGTAATGCCAATGCATGCAAGTCTTTGGACCTTGCTTAGTTTTAGCATAGCAGAGGATTGTCTGATCTTTGGCCACCATACCAGAGATGCATATGTGATCCTGGGAATGACAACCATTTTTTTTGTACAGCCTGTGTACCATGCTGGGTCTAAGTCCCCATTTAGTGCCGTAAGTGCGTCTAGCAACCATGAAGGTCACCTCTACTTTCTTGATCACGTGCTGGAGGTGTCGGTTCCAAGTTGAGCCTGGGTCTAGGATAACCCCAAGATATTTTACTTCATCCGACAATCGTATTGGTTCACCTTGAAGCGTCAGAGGGCCAAGAAAACTAACTTTCAAGATCTCATCAATATACTATTACTGTTTGCAAGTATACATATTTTCATAAAAACAGCTTCGCCTATGTTTTAATATGTTTCAGACGGACTTGACATGCAGTTATGCCCTAAAGGGATCCAACAAATAAACACAAAAACAATAAACATAACAATTTAACCCATTGTTCCAATTGCCATTGTGATTTTTGTGATGTTAATAATAGATTTATAGTCAATATATCTACTTCTAACAGGAAATCACAACTTAACCCCAAAGCGAAAAATTATAATATGCATTACACTAAGGGTGTTATAAAAATAAGATTATCTTTTCAAGTATCTATATCTGCCGGTGTTTTAATATACCCGTAATAAGCTGCTTCTAATGAGGATAGAAATTAAAGCTTTCTATAACGAACATAAGAATATGAACCTATCTGTGTTGCTCGTCTACTTCGATGTATTTAAACAGAGCCGGAAAGTTTCATCAGACTCTTTAAGTCAGTGGCGACATGAATTATAATAAAATTGGCATTGTCAAACAATTTTAAGGAAATATATCAGATGAGCTCCACGGCAATTTATGTTAGTGAAGGTTTTGTTTTGTACTGTTCTCATACTTGTACCGTGTTGGAGTAACGAACAGCTGCGAAGAATCCAACTTTTTCACTTGCCACGTATACTTTTTTTATATCCAATTTGTGTAAAATTTCTTGACATCGACTCATTTATGGTTCATATTTACAGACACATTATCCCAATAATAGTGGTCATAGCCATTTAATTGGTGCCTAATTCGACTCCTTTAGCTGCAGCCTTCAACCTGAGGCAATTATAATTACAGATAAGCACCTAACGTGGTGCCCAAATCCATGACTCCAGCTTCATACCGACATATATATCCAGTACAAAACGTACAATTTACTTAAGGGGCATCTACCAAATTCGACCTTGTACAATTATGCTTTGTATATTTTTTTGTTTCCCTACGTCCTCACGTTTAAGTTCACATAACGAAAATTTTATTAGAAATATGAAAGCTCCGCATTATGTAGGTAGCCAAGCGGTCCAAGCACATTTTGGTTCACGTACTACTCTATAAGCTTCGTCAGTACTGAACTGGGAGACCGGCGAGCGTTGAACGGCACGCGACTACCGAAGCAGAGAGACAATGTCAGTCAAGGATAGAAAAGCGATCGATGAATTTTTATCCGATATTTTAGTGGTAGCAACCGAATTTCAATAAGGAATTGTACGGTCATAAGTAATTTGAGGATTCTGAGATTTTTATATAGTATTCATAAAGCTTCAAATTGGACTTCTTATCAATTAGTTTTTCCATTTAATCCATATTTAATTCTTTACAAGGGTTTAAACTTTGCTTAATATGTGTAATTACCTCATGATTCGTATTTTTTTCAACAAAATTTGGTTAGCATTTCAAAGTTATTATTCGATGAGAACTCCTAGTTCAACATTAATCTACATGATATATTTTTTTCTTAATTTTCAATACATCCATTACCTCAAAATTCTTTGCCAAAAATATTTCGATATTTTCTCAAATCGCTGCCGATAGATTCCCCTTAACGATAATCCTCCAGTTTAAAGTTTGAACTATGTATTTCTCATCACTGTATAAAAAGTTGTTTTTGTAATAAATTTGGTGGAAGTCCTTGAACATTTCCCAAAAATTTTTGTACAAAGTTTAGTAACGATCCACATTTCATTTCAATGTTTTTTTCTTGGCCTATTATTCGTGTACAGGCGTTTTAACTGCCGGCATATCGTAAAAGGCGATCAGGTCGTCGTTTAATTAACCGCCAGATGAATGGACGGCGGCGGCGGTCTTTTTTGCGTCGTCCACCCGCCATCGACACACCGTGCAATAATTGCTTTCATTGGCATTCTCTTCCAAGGATAGATATCTCTTGGAAACTATCGAGTTTGGTTAATGCGCGCATACGATGTCACGGCAATTAGTTTGCCGCATTATAACGGTAAATTAATCAGTTTTTTTGGTTACAGTATATACAGATTCTCGTTTTTTTTTGGTAAGAAGTTTGCATCCACCAAGAAACTCGCTAATTTGATATGATAAAACACGTTTCTTAAGTAATATTTTAACACGTCGTGTTATGTGGGCTTTAAATAATTTATAGCACTCAATATATTTTATCAATTTGCTCCTTCACTAATGATTTCATTTTCACTGCTTAAATTTCTCAAAATACACTGAAGAGATGATGGAAAATCTTACTGGAAGAATCTTTACAGGCTGAAAGATAGCGAAGATGAGATGAAACTAACAGAAACAGCTAAACATTCACGAAGAGTTGTTTGAATTATGATGGGTCTTTCTATGACAAAATTTCTTTCTCAATTATTATCCATAAAAGGTGCAGAGTGAAGTTAAGTTTTTCATTCTACAAACTTCAATCTTGAAAAAAAGATTGATATCGAGTGGAGTAAAGGTTGATATACAAGGAACGTTGAAAAATATACCGGCTGCTAGTCATTGCGCAAGACATTCGCCTGCGTCGAACAACCAAACTATACAACAGCATTAAATTTGATAGTTTGTATGTGCCTGCGGAGGTTCCAGTTTTGTCTGCGCATGAAAGTCTATGATGAAAGTAAGGCACGCCTTAAGTAATAGACGTCCAGACTGAACAGCATTTATCCAGCACATCTGTTTGATGTAACGACTGCTGATGGATTATGTTTGTTTGTGCGCGTTTGTACGCGTTCGCGCGCTGTTTACCGTCCACACCAACTGAATTTTCAGTATTAAGGTCACATTCCACCGAGTCCGTTGGCGTGCGACACGTTGACGTACGTCAACGCATTTATTTTCTTTCCTACTAAATTGCATGGTTGACCTACCACCCACCCACCTAGTACGGTACGTTAAATGAAGTACGTCACGATGCGGCACGTCGACGCATGTTTTGGTTTGGGCATCAGTTGAATCCGATTCGCCGTGGTGTTTTGTAGGGGAAAATAGAGGAATTGTCAATCATTGAAGTGGAAAAGCGGGCTGTTCTATACGATAAACGCCTCACACTGCCTACAAAGACTCAAATACACGCGAAGATGCGTGAAAAGATTTGTAACATGAATTAAAGCTAGGTAAGTATTAAATTCAAGCGAACAGCAAACTTATTTTATTGATTTATTGTTGATTTTTGACATACTTAGAGTTTAAAATACAAGAAAATAGTTTGAGAGGAAGATGAGTGTCGTGGTTGCGACTCATGGCTGCCGTACCTATCTTTCTATAATTTTGAGAAGTCTTTTCACAATAAAAAAACTCAAATTACTATTAAATTCCAGCTTCTTGAAACAGGTATACTAAAAAGATAAAACAGACTTTGCAACTAGTTTCTTCCAAACACTTTCATCAATTATTTTGTTGAAATGGAAATCAATATTTCCTCTGTACAAATCAATTTGCCAAATCTTTTTGTGTTCTATAAGCTAAAAACTCTCAATGTTGTTCAATTTATTTCAATTAGGTACTATTACAAACAAATACGTTTGAAATTGCTTGTGTAGTTAATAGACAATTCTCAGACAAAAAAATTACTGGCAAACATGAACGTTTTATTGATGCAAATGAACACTGTAATAAGCTGAGACTTCGGGTTACTCGGGCTGTGGCATTTTTAGCTATTAAGTTGTATATCTCTTCCAAGAATTTTAATAACGTTCGGAGTATCTACAGAAAATGTAATTTGCACGGATATAATTGCAATAAATTCCATGGTACAATATACAAAAGATTCATGGTCAAATTGCAGACGACACTCTTTTCATCTGTTTGTAAAATTATATGGACTTCGAAGAACACCACGTATCGTATCATAAATAGGATATTTATACCGGTATAATTCAAATATACATCATAACTCGAAAGTTAGCGGAAAATGTAACCAGTGCAATTTGAAAAATTTGTGAGTATGAGAATTAGAATCACAATAATGGTTTCAATCAACATAGTGTAAAACTAGGTAGGTATAGGTATAGGTTGATGGGAATGGGCATCACGGTAGTTCTCCATTTTTCATCACATCTAATGCTGAAAAAAGTTGGAGGTTTAAAAATGGAGTTGGAGGATCAAAAACGTAGTGTCCCCCTGAAAAACTAGAAAAAAATTAACTACGAGTATTATGAAAGTTTATGAACAAGTATCATTGGCAGTTTAAGAGCAAGGTTAGGAAAATTGATTTAAATTCATAAATTCAATACCGCATACTTGTTTATATATTCAATTAAGGTTCAACTGACCAGTCTTTGATCTCAGATTAGCGGATATACTTTATGACCAATCTTTTTGACACACCCTGTATAGAAGTGATGATAATTATGGCAATATAATAATTTAAATGAATAGCAAATTTTTTCCAAATTGTCATTAACCTCCTACTTTTTTTCAGTCACACTTCACACACGACTTTCCCTAATGATTTAACAAATTACTGACCATCGGGACGAAAAAGTGTTTTTTGTTCCTAATGACATAATTAATCGATCCCAAATGGTTTTTTCCTTACGTTTTGTTGTGGTAGTCCAACTAATTTTTAGTGCATTTTTTTAGCCTATTATTTGATTCGTTGTTTCCAGTAGATACCTTTACATTGTTTTCAAATGAATTAAATGAAACCGTATGAAAGAAGTATGTAAAATTGTCAGAAAGTGAAGTGAAGCTTAAAGAGTCCACTCTGAAATAATCAGAGTCACAGACACCTGTTCGTTGTACGGACGTTTAATAACAGACACGAGATTTTGTGCACAAAGTCATTAATTTTTATAAAGAACCCCTATTAATGAACGATTTATGTATAGGCAACCAAAAATACTCTTATGTATTTACTTTCAACGTTTTTGTTATAATATTCTACGCTAATATGATAATATTATTATTGTTGAAACATCCAAAAAATTATACAGTGGAAAAAAATTAAATAGTGGGACTTGCAACGACGACCTTCTTTGTAGTATTAGTAACTTGCACGGTCTATTCGAACTCAGAAGCCAATCAAAGACATTTCAATGCATGATTTAGGTATTTTTGGCAGTACCTACTTACTCATGAAACAAATGGATATTATTAGTTTTTAAAGATTATTCGAAAATAATACAGCTTGTATCGTAGACGGAAAAGTATTGTAGCTAACATGACTATTAAAAGAGCGATAACAATTTTAATCATTAGCGCTGGAGCAAAACGAGCGCGTTGAAATTCATCGATTGTTAATACATCCACATTAGGTACCTCACATCCTAAGAAATATTCCGTAATTTATTATATATCTTTTTGATGGCTTCAAATGTGGAAATTTAATGGATGTGAACGGTAAATGAAAATAAAAAATACAGCAATAATCTCTACATAGACATCTATGTATTTTTCATATTCTCAGTATCTTTGAAATGAGATTTTCGAAAAATTATTTTTCATGGGCGGAAAGACAACTTTATCATTTAATCAACACCATAACAAAACAATTATTGTGTCTTGTCAAGTAACAGAGTTGTAACCATCAAGATGACATAGATTTATCAACCCAAACAAATTATTGTTTACAACTTCGAATGACTCGTCATTTTCAGTTAGCCTTGTCATGTTTAATTTTTGTTTTAGGTGATCAAAAAACAAGCCGATGGAATTTTTAACCGTCTACAAATGCGTACGGCAGACGAGCAGAGGCGAACTTACATATTTTAGTGAATAAAGAAAAGCACAGAAATCTATTATTATGAAGTGAGTATCTGAAAATACACATAATAGTACAATATATTAATATTCAACAAGCATATAATTATGGCTTTTATTCACGAAGGTACGTTTATGACGCGAGCCGCATGCAATAGACATGAACACCAATATGACATTATGTGCGAGTGAAATAATATATTTTATCCACGACTATTTGATAATTTTAATATTTTACGTGTGCTTCTTCAGGTATAATGACGTACATTATTCACCAGAGAATAATAGGTGTTGATAATGGAGAGGTCACATGACACATAATTATATTGGAAATTATTCATACAAACGACACAAAATATTAGATAAAAATTTTCACCGCGATTCGGACTCGAACCCATGTCTTAAATTTCCCTCTCTGCCAAGTCCGAGCCGTAAACTATCAGGATATGAAGATATAATTATGATAGTATCAAGATGGTGTATATATATAGGAGTAGATCGTTTTATATGCAGTTTTTTGTCTAGTGTGTATGATGTACGTCAAAAGCAAAAGTGACGTTTCAAATAATTCATTGCTAATCGCAAGAATTTCAATACCTATACTGGTGTTTGAATGATAATACTAGAAAATTTAATATTACTCAGGTGTTAATGTCGCTCGCCTGCGTCTCGAGACGTAAACGCACCTTCGTGAATAATAGCAGTAGTGACTATAAAATAAAATTATTGTTATGGTCACTGATTGTAGTCAATGGGTTCGAATACTGGTCGCATTATTTATTATATTGTTACATTTGTATTTAAATAACCTCAAATATGTATAGGTCCTATTTATCCGTTTCATGTGACTTTTTCATTATCCACACATATTATTCACTGCTGAACTTGAAAAAGCACAAGTACAAGAGTAATGTGAACATTATCAAATAGTCGGGGACAAAATTCACGTCGATTAGTTATGTTTAGTTGTTTTTCTTTTTTTAATGGATATTTTCAGTTTTTTCCTTATTCAATTTCAGGAATAAATATGGAGCTCCCAAATTCATACTCAAGAAATTCCGGAGATGATTGCTTATTGAAAATCATAATAAATATTTTTCCTTACAAAATTTCTCAAGCCCCTCTTCCAAAATATTACTCCTGAAAGGTGCTGAGTGAAATTGAGTATTCATTATTTTTCCTTAATTTCAGTAAAAATATCATGCACTCACGTCACTCACAATGACTAGGGGTTAAAACTATCAACCCTCACTTCATTTAATATCAAATCTTTTTTTGGAATTAAGTTTTGTGATATAGAAATATCATTTAAAATCTCTGTTGTCTTTTTTTCACCCTTGAACCAATAGATTTGGAAAGAAAAAAATTAAATGCAATATCATGATTTTATTATTAATTAATTAATAAACTAATACTTATCGAGGGTGGAAAGCAGTTGGAAATGATGAATACAATACGATTTATAATAAAGTTTGGAAATTATCGCATACACCCAAAATACATCAAACAACGAACACAAATAATTGAGGCATATTTCGAATAGTATCTTCATATCGTTGATTAAGTAGGGGTGTGTTGTGAACTGATTACCTAAAGTGACCCCATAATCAAAAATCACATACATTCAATTCTAGAAATCAAGGAGGCCAGTGTTGCGGCACTCCTCAACCAAACCAATGGGTGGGATATGTGTCATATTTTCCAACATACAGATGTTTAGCTTCTAGAGAATTACTGCAAACCATACACAAAATTAACGGAAAAATAGCAAATCAAAAACTAACTAGTGAACTCCAGTTTGTGGGTGAAAACAACAGAATTTTACATCATTCTACTAAAACTTGAATAAACATCAAGTAGTCATGAGTGAATGACCATAGTTTCTATGGCAACATGGACGTTTACTTAATACAGTTTACCCATAGTAATTTAATAAAGACAATCACCTCCAGAATTTTTTCGCCTAATTCCAGAAACATCCTGTATGTTGCCTGCAGTTAAATCCAGCATACCAATCTTTATCAGTTGATTTTCCCCGCCTACATAATACTTTTAAAGCTTCAACATATTTTTCAATCATCAAAAAAAATAACTCTCAGTTATCTATTGTTTTGACAAATACAAAACAAAAGGAAATAAGGCCATTGTAGCCTGTTATCAATGTCCCGAAACTATATGGGTCGACAGTGTAACCTTATATTTGTGAGACTGAAGACTTATTGCATGATGAAGGTATTTGTTTGGTTTGGTAGTGGATTGTTTTTTTCACATTTCATCGAATATGGAATTACTCATGACAAACCACTAATATTTAGGTTTTCTGATCTACCAAGCGGAGCCGCACTATTAATACGTAATAAAAATTAATAAGACCCTGTCATGGCTAATACTTTTATGGCTTCTTTGCATGTCAGAAAAACTATACCTATATATTGTTGATGTGGTATTAGCAGTTACAGTTTTTTGAAAAGCTAGTTTCCGTAGAGCCATCTAACAAAAATTACCAGTTTTTTCGTCCGCAACCACTATTTACTGATTATATGGGATGACAAATCTAAACTTTCAATTTGAATTGCCCTTAGTCCGACTCTACAAGATAAAGATTCGATTAAGGTCCTAGAAGTGCTAAGATCATGGTTACGAAAAAACGTATAAGCACCTTTTATGAGTTAATGAAACGACTTCTTTCAGATAATCGTAATTAGAATCTTACGTAATAAAGGGTATCATTATAATGCTTATGTTTTACCATCATCAATTTAAAAAACTTTTCATTAGTCTTATCGTAATTTTAAGATGTGAGATTGTATCTGTTTTTTTTTATCACTTACTTTATAACTAGGTTGTTTTTCTCAAAGAATAAGTAAATATAACTAGGTATGTATTTAATACAAAACCATCGATTGGATAAATTTGAAATAGTGGGAATACTATTTTGTTGAGAATTTAATCCAGTTCCATTATAATTCACAATAATTAGGTGTTTCCATTGAACATTTTTCAGGAAAACAAATTTTAATTTTTTCCATTCGAAAGTACCTTCTACCTATGACAATTAAAACTAAATGCCATTGTTTTATAGTAGATGAAATTAATTCATCTACACTCTTTCTATTGAGACAAATTTCGTTAAAATCGGTTAATTCAAACCAAAGTTATAGATATTCATCCACAAACACTTTCCCACTTTTCCCCACCCTTAATTTGGAAAAATAGAATAAAAAGATCTTGAACAAATTGTTGCGAAATTAAGGCCTTTTTTTAGTTTACTTATTTAACACTGGGTATAATCAGGCATATTTCACAAAAAACTGGTTTTTAAATTTTTCTTTACAGGCTACGCCCCCTAGCGATTAACCTATAAACTTAAAAGTAATTTCCAGCAATTTCTCTTGTCCACTTTTCCTATGGAATTTTTTCTCCCAAAGTTATAACATAAATAGTTTCTGATTACGAGCTGGTAGCCGCTGAGGTATAGGTGACTCCGGTTAAAATTTTGTGAAGTGGTTAGGGAAGTTTCATCTGCAAGGATTCTGCTCAAAGCCCTTGATGACTCAATTACTTACCTCCATTTTTTGACGTTTCAACATTCTATAGCAAAGACCCTGTTCTAAGCACAAAGTAAAATCGCCAAAGAAACTATCTTAGCGAAGTACCCTACGACGTTCACTGATCGATCATGTTTTTGGAAAATGTATCACGCTGCTCCGCCTGACTGTTTATTATTACAATTGATATTTCAAGTAAAAATGTCAGGTTTCAGTATTGCGATGGATGACAAATGCACTCGCATCCGTTCGTCTTAATCCGTCGCGATCCGCCTAGAGAACGCTTATCTTCAGTGTATTATAGGAAATCATATATTTCATTCTCTATCACAAAACTACTGTTTATACAACAATGTAAGTAGTATCAAGTGTATATTATCTCTGGTAACAACGGAAAGAAAGAAATGCTTCGAACTTGAACTTTGGAATATTTGATGAAATTAATCGGCAAGTCATTACGAAAGATATAGATTCTCATATTCTTGTTAATTATATCAAAAAATTTTAGAGCAAAGTTACATTTATATCTTATGATTTCATGCGTAATTGTTAGATTTAAATATCACTATAGTCAAATGTGACAAAACACAAATTTAACTTTGAAAATGTACGTCCTTCTGTTCAGTATTAATATCCATTGGCGCAGTGCCTTTTCGATCGGTACAATAGTATCTATTCCAAGAATATTAGGGACATAAAGCAGTTCTTCAAATAGATCACTTATCCTTATCCGTATACGTAACGTAACGAAGATACGTGATTAATCATGAAGAAGTATAAAGCAAATGCGTTAGTAACGTAACCATACATGTGTTTATTTTCAACCTAAAAAATAGTGGGTACTATTACCTTGACATCTACTAAAAAAAATCTTTCTTAAAGTGACCTTTCGCGTTTCTTGGTCGTTTGGTCGTTGAAAAACGCGAACACGAAATACAAGAAAGCAATACGTACGTTAGGTACGTGTGACGGATTAATACGTTTGACGTAACATAACGAAGCCCACGTATCGCTTCTGCACATGCGCATTGCGATACGTATACGAATAAGTGGTGATTTTTAGAACTGCTTCAAGTCCCTGTTACTGTTAGGTCTCGGAAAATTTTGATTTGTAGTCTTCTTTCGAAAGAAACTCTTTTTAAAAAATCCTGGAAGGAAGCTTTATTGGGGTGTTTAAATTGGCGTCTCGACAAAACACAATTCAACCAAGCTGTATATCCATTATTCAAAAATAAGGCAGCTAGATTTAAGTACTATTTAATGTATTTCTT
>CAJUYH010006782.1:0-19191 GCA_910591685.1 Galerucella tenella
TTTAAAAATGAAAAAAAGCACACACATAATGGTCTCAAACAAACATAAAAATGATTTTTTTACGTCGATGAAGCAATTAATAGCTGATTAAAATACAATATAAACACACAACTACACAGAACCTAATGCAATCTCGGCCATATTGACAAAAGTAAACAAACCAGAGATATGACATCACACATATCATCGGTAGCGTTCGGAAATCCTCGGGTGTTGGTCGGAAAGTGCATTGAAATTTGAATTTCATTTTAAAATTTGGAAGTAATTTCCAATGGAAACTGATTTATTTCCTATTATTAGTAATTTTTGATATCAACTTTACTATTATAAATTAATATCTAAGCTAAATATGAAATATGCGTGTACTCTATTCTCAAAATATTTGAATTTGTCGATTATTGACCTAAAATTATTAACCACTAATAGAGAAATTCAACTTCTCAGTTGGCAAGAAAAAGCAATACCTAA
Organism: Galerucella tenella; assembly: GCA_910591685.1. NCBI lineage: Eukaryota > Metazoa > Arthropoda > Insecta > Coleoptera > Chrysomelidae > Galerucella > Galerucella tenella. The sequence goes on from CAJUYH010006782.1 coordinate 469, forward strand.
TTGTCAACTTCACAGCTAGTAGTGGAAAAAAGTATTAGCCATGACAGGGTCGTATGTATTTTGTTGGCGAACAATAAGCTATTACCTGAAAACTAAGACTTTTGGGTCATTCTTACTTGGTAATTTTTCTTTTTCATCAGATATAGTTCGGCTCTGCGCGTTAAATCCGAAAAGTTTTATGGTTTTATTGCATCTCAAGCTTAAGTCAAGTCAGTTTCTTAGATCGTGAAAAGAGTTATAGCTCTCTTTTAACTGAGTATTAATTTCCAGATTTGTTATTCTGGATCAAGGCAGCAACTAGTTAAATTTTTAGACGGAGACACTTAAACCAGCTTTTTCATTGATACTTATTAGAGTTTAAAATTTTTCGATAATTGTCTATAATTTTTTTTGTATAAAAAAACAAACATACCTTCGAACCATTCGGGATGATCGGCCTTGGTGCTGTATTTTCCTTTGTCGGCATCCAATCCTTTAAGAACTTCCGCAAGCTTGAATACTTTGTTTTTCATTTTTTCCGTAAAAAACTCTTGAACTTTTTCTCCGGCCGTTAAATACTCGTCGTTGACTTCTCTGATTGTTTTGTAGAGAATTTCAGCATCCGTGGCGGCTCTTTCACCGGCTCTCACCCAAATCAATAAAGTTTGTGGCGGCAAAGTCTTAAAATTTTCATTTTTTTTTCGATAAATTATTCTCAAAATAAAAAAATTGTTACCTGGAAATATTCCTCATTTTCAATGATGGTACCGTCAGTCGTTTGAAAATCGATTTGACCAGGAGAAAATTTGAGTTTGAACTTGTCGATGGTTTTCTTTTTAAGTTCATCCAAATTTTTTACGGCTATGCCCACTCGAGTTTTCCTATCTGAGTCAGTTACTCGAAAACCTTTTGTGGTAGTCATTTTATTTACTATAACAAAATATAGTTTTTGAAGCTTCAACTTTATAGACTTGTAGCTCAAAAGGGAAGTACTTATACCTTAAATTCTTATATATTATATCCCTTTCCCCTTGTATTCAATACTATATCAAAACAGTAACGGAATTATTTCCAGTAAATTCCATTACTGGATGCTTAAGTACACAATAAATATTGAAAATAATCTAATTATAAGCCCAAATGACGTTAAAAACTATCAGAAACTTTAAAGTACGATTCTGTATTGTTAACACTTTAGAGAAAGTACGTTTACGTGAAATCTATCCAAGCAATTTATTTACAAAATGCCTTCAATCGAAAGTGATAGGATTGAAGATTGAGAATTAGGACATGTGCAAGGTAGACCAAAAATTAATGAAAATATTCAACAAGACATAATTTTGTCGGCAGTAGAAAATCCACTGTACAGTGCGATGATGATCACCGAATGCGAATAAAATGTTAATTAATTTAACGTTTTGATTGAAGAGCCCCAGACTAATGATGCCCGATTTTGTATCTTCCTTCCAGTTAAGGAGACCTAAAATTGTATAGAAACCAATACACTGGTTGTTAAAGTAAATATCTGTTTTAGGCGATAAACGTCAATATAGGTGCAGTCTATTGTTTCAAGTTCAAAATCATACAAAATTTGTAATGTGTTACCAAACTTCCTTTATACAACCCTCCTTAAGCTATCTTTTACTTTAAGAAATACTTGAGAAAGTCGCTGCAATCAGCTGTTAGTTTATTAGTTTGATTTACCTATTTCAAAATCTTATTCGTACCGGTTAGTTCCTCCATTCTGCCATAATTTGGTGTTTTAATTTAATGTAAGTGTAATATTTTTAAAGTAGGTACATGTACATTGACTCATGTAGAATAGTATATTGTATGCTTTCTGTTTTACGAATCTGATATAATTTAAAGGTCACTGGCACGACCTAGGCAACACTTGAAGCCCGACTGTTGGGAAATCATCCCCAGAAAATCGATTGAACAACGTGTCCTATACTTTTACAACGGCACCAAGTTTTTTTAATTAGAATAACGATGTAAAAAATATGTAGTTTTATTAAAAAATATTTTAAAAAGGCTGAGAATTTAAAATAACTAATTTTTTTGATCAGTGTACGAATAAGAGATACATACAGGGTGATTCATTACTAATTGGAAATAATTTAATAGTAGAATCCTGACTTCAAATTATGAAGATTTAACCCAAAACACCTAAATAAAATGTAGCTGCTTACTTAGTTACAGGGTGTTTTGTTTAAAAATTTAAAAACTATTTGTGCTCAGTACTTTAAAACTGTTTTACCTTTTCATTTCATATTTGGCAGAAAGTGTAGACACTGTACACCCTACCAAATAAAAATAAACAAACGTTTCTGGCTACTACCAGAGGCGTACGACAGGGGCAAGTGACAGGTTAATCGTTCCCAAATTCTACGCCATTGGCGGAATAGGAATTTTAGCACAATTTTTTGATTCCCCAATACTTTATACGTAAATAAAGTACTCTTTTTTCATAACGATAAAGTCAATATTTATCGAGATATTTCAAGTTAAACACGAAGCTGCCCAATTTTGATGTGTAATAACCTTTTCGTTTCTGATATTTCCGATACGTTATTAAAATTGTCAGAACCTACTTTTATTTAGATTATAATTTTCATAACTACAATTTGTTTTTAATTCATCCGTTCATTTAATAGTTTTGATCTTTATTGTTGACACGGATTAAAGTTTCATTTACGTATTTAATGCAATTCACTGGTTCAAAACATCGACATAGTTATTACACATCAAAATTGGGCAGCTTCGTGTTTAACTTGAAATATCTCGATAAATATTGACTTTATCGTTATGAAAAAAGAGTACTTTATTTACGTAAAAAGTATTGGAGAATCAAAAAATTGTGCTAAAATTTCTATTCCGCCAGTGGCGTAGAATTTGGGAACAATTAACCTGTCACTTGCCCCAGTCGTACGCCTCTGGTAGTAGCCAGAAACGTTTGTTTATTTTTATTTGGTAGGGTGTACAGTGTCTACACTTTCTGCCAAATATGAAATGAATAGGTAAAACAGTTTTAAAGTACTGAACACAAATAGTTTTTAAATTTTTAAACAAAACACCCTGTAACTAAGTAAGCAGCTACATTTTATTTAGGTGTTTTGGGTTAAATCTTCATAATTTGAAGTCGGGATTCTACTATTAAATTATTTCCAATTAGTAATGAATCACCCTGTATAAATACTCATTATATTAATCCTAGTTTAAAAATAAAATAATATAAAATTTAACACCATGAAGAATGTTACAATAGGACCAGTAGAACTCTGTTAAAATGTATACGAGCGGTGTATAAATGACTTATTATTTAACGGTAATCTTCAGTTAATCCGAAAAAAATATCTTTAAACTTTTATAATTATTTCCTGAAGATGATTCTAATATTTTTTCAAAACGTATGTATAAGGATATAGTCTCTGCTTGTCTTCTGCTTTAGATAAACTGTACAACGATCTCCTTCAATATTTTTTTTAAATTTCCACTGACAACCCCAAAAAAATAAATAAATTTGAAATAATTATTTTTGGGATGAATTTTAAACCTCCTTCTTAATAAACTGGATACTTTTTTTTTATTAAATAGTGGTACAGTTAAAACAAAAAGACATCTAAAAATAAGCTACCCCGGAAAACTCTAAGCGACCTTGAAGAAAAAGCCCAAAGTACTCACCGCCTGAACGTGACAAAAGAACCAACGTATATGTGGGATCTTACCAAGTCGAGAATACAAACTAAACTGGAATTCAGTTTGTGTCGTCGTGCACTTAAATGCAAGTCCGCTCCACCAAAAAGGGGCAAAACATTTAGGCCAATGTCATTGCCAGTTGAATTTCCCTTTCTCTGTATGAAGTTCCTGTTTCGGGATAGTTGGTGGAGAGCATGCGTCTACGGGTTACCCGGAAAATCTATAAATTTGGTCCAGGGAGGCAGATATTTAGGTTTCACTAGTAACAGTTTAGTTATTTGAAGGTGAAACAGAGAAAACGGGACAAACTACCCACGTATGCAAACAGTTCTAAATCAGTAGTGAAACGAGTAGAGAACAAAGACAAGTTTCTCTTGTTCGAGTTAGTAAATTAATGTATTCATATTTTCTTTTCAAATAAATATATTAAAATAATCAAGATAATAATGCAATTTTGCAATTTTTTTATGGTTGGAATTAAATTTATGTATAACTAACTGTCATTATTCTCAACTTGTAAGTTGGTGGACATCCACCCTTGCTAAGAGTTGACAATTCCCAACCAAACAGTTTGGTGTATGTGCAGCTGCACCACTTTACAATACTTGCATTCTTTTTTACTAAGAGCCAACTGCGCCGTTTCTTCTTTTAAGTAATACTTTCGTAAGTGGAACTTTATTTCTTAGGTAAAACTTGGTGTAATTCAACTGCACTATGTCTTAAGCTAAGTCGACTAAAGACAGGATGTGGTTAGGCGGGCATGGACTTTATTGGTTTTAGTAAAAATTTAAATGTGTATGTATCTGTGTATATGGTGTGATATTCACTGAGACCTAAGAGATCTAACGGAGGAATTTTAGAATATCTGCAGGCTCTAACGTGTCCCTCTTCTATCCAGTAGTCTCCTAGGCGTTGAGCCCTAGGAATCTGAATTGCTGAATGATTCGAAAATATGTGGATGGAGGTTTCTTTTCCAATTTAAATGTGACACTAATTTTATTAAAAATGAGAATGACAATATAAATAGTATAATGAAAAGCAGCGGCTCCCAATCAAAATGGATAAAACTACAAAGGCGGTGCTTGCCCGTCGAGGCCCTGATTTCAATAACGACAAAAGATAAAATACCAGGAGAGTTCAATGCCAATGTGACCGGACTATACCCAGAAACAACTCTAATCCATCTTCTAATAGTGCTAATAGAAATCTGTAACGGAAAATCGGATTGGCGGTTGTAAAAATCTTGTCTGGGAATTATATTCTTGAGAACACCAAATTCAATTAACTCCATTTCGTAAAGTTCATCAAAATGCTCTGACGCTCTGTATTCATTATTAACCCAATTTTGTTTGATTTTATACACTTTCCCCTTTATATTTTGATAGTTTGTTTCACATAAGTAGGCTTCTTACGTTAAGAACGACTTACGACGCGGTGCAGTCACACACATTGCCATGTCTTGTTCATTTCCAACCACATTCTTTTTAGTTTTTGGAAGATTCGTTATTAAAGTTCTATATTTTTTATTTAACATTTTGCAAATATTTCCCACAATATTTCTATTTCATGGGAGTCGAACCTACTTAGCTTCACATGATATTGAAAATATTTTTATTAGTATAATTATTACTCAGGTAACTGAAAAATAAAATAAAATAGGTTGTATTGGATTATTATATCAAGGAACTATACAAAGTTCAATTTACTGTATCACAAAATACCATATACTCTGTTTTTAAAAACAATGTATAAAATAATAGTATTGTTTATGAATATTACGGATTTTATCATTTGCTGAGTAAGGGATTAAAGATAGTATAGTGTATTAGGTATATTATAAGATATAAGATATTATAATAATACATTTTCTAAATATAAAATAACAGGATTGTTAAATGGAAAATGTTATACCTACTTTTATTGTAAATTACACAAAGTATAATTAATCATCAAATTTCTATTGTTTTCATTTTGCACATAAACAAAAACTTTCAAATAGGGATACAAAAAAATACGTAACTGACACATCATAGTAGATAACATACGGTCATCATATTCTAATTTAAATTTATTAGGTGATATCGACCAATAGTTCGACATTAGGTGTTTTTGTTCAGCCAATAAGAACCAAGATTCATATTAATTTACAAATGCTAACGAATCAAATCTTTTATAATTTAAACATGCGTTTTCACTTTAAAGTCAAAAAAATTTAGCGTTTAGGCAAATTTTCGTGAACGTAAAAATAAGTACGACTTTGTAGGTGAAATTCGGTTGTTGTTCTGTCTATCTTCTCGTTAAAGCTCGACTTAGTTGACATTTGACAATGAAATGACAAGACGAGGGAAAATGTTTGTTTAAACTTAACCCCTAAATTGAAGGTAATCGCAAGACAAATTAACAGTTTTCCATAAAACGAAATTTAATAAACAATGAGTTCAATAAAAAGAGGTGCCTTAATAGTAATTGAAGGTGTTGATAGGGCAGGGAAATCTACTCAGTGTAAAAAGTTGATTCAAGCTTTGGAAAAGAAGGAAATAAATTCGCAACTGATTACTTTCCCAGATCGTTCCACGTTAACAGGAAAATTAATAGATGAATATTTAAAAAATAAAGAATGCAAACTCAATGATCAAGCTATACATTTGTTGTTTTCTGCTAATCGTTGGGAAAATGTAGAAAAGATGAAATCATTATTATACAGTGGAGTCACCTTAATAGTGGATAGATATTCTTATTCTGGCGTGGTGTTTTCAGCTGTAAAGAAAAGTGAGTAAACTAGAACTTATATTTTAAACAAAGTATTTACATAATATCACTTTTTCCAGATATGTGTCTTGATTGGTGTCAGCAACCAGAAATTGGCCTTCCTAAACCAGATTTGGTACTTCTGTTAACTTTGAGCATAGAGGACATGCGCGGCAGACCAGGTTTTGGGAATGAAAGATATGAAAATACCCAGTTTCAAACTAAAGTTTCAACACTCTACAATAAACTGTGCAATGAAGAGGACAACTGGTTGAAAGTAGATGCTGCAGGCTCTATGGATGAAGTTCATAAAAAGATTTTCGAAACATGTCTAAGAAAGATAGATGAGGTTCAGATGTCATCTCTAAAAACTTTAGATTTTAGTAGTAATAGTTAATTTTAAATTTTATAGAGTAATTAAGATATAGAAAACCAATTGATTGAAAATTGGATTATCTATGTAAAAAGTACAGATTTTTTTAAAGAATCATCTTCATTTTAGAAAACTATAACATTCTATGTTAAGCTAGCTTAAGTTGCATTTTTGAATATCAAACAAAGCACTTCATTTTTAATATTTATTTGAAATAGTTTCACAGCAGCATCTTATATAAATGTAAGTTTTCAAATAAGTACAATTTAAATTATTATCTACTATGGCATAAAAATATATGCAGCTCATTGACTGTTAGACTTATAAGTAATTATAACAAAAAGGGATTTTTTTTTTGTAAAATATGGTATAAGAGGTGGTCTACAGGGGGCACAATAGATCTTTTAGGTCTCAGTGAATGTCACCCCCCCCCCCAAAAAAATACATACAAGGTGGTCTACAATCTAGAATGGACTCTCCTTACAAATTTAAACATTCTGAATAAACTGATGGTATATTTTATATGAGAATCAATGTTTACATTTTTCTTTGATTTTCAAGATATTGTGATAACATCCTATCTTACATATGTATTTATAACATGCTATTTTTTAGCAGCAAAACCAAGAAATGTTCTTACAATAACCAATTAATTTTTTTGTAAATAGTGTTTGATTTATTCTATTCGTCAATAACTGTATCTGGTTTCAACTTTTATTTTATAAGAGGTGTAGGGAAAATAACTACAATCACTAGTATGAAAAAAATTGGAATTTGGTTGTTAATATAAAAATAAAAATGATAGTGAAAATTTATGAAAAAGCTATTTTTAAAGAGAACGTTGTAATACCTACAAATTGAATCTAGAGGAAATTTTACCCACATTAATGAACTTTTTAATCAATATTTCTAAGGATTAAGACAATAAAGAAACCACTTCTACTGGGAGTTAAATTATAAGCAAATACCTTGCACTGACAGTGATGCTACAATGCTAAAACGAGTCATGTTGTCCCTCTTGATTACAAACCAATGGCATACAATTGTAGCAAGTAATTTTCGAAAATTTGGTTTAAATGGATACAAAATCCAAAGAAAAAACTACTTTCAGTGAATTCCAGTTGAAAAGAAAATGAATATTTCATTTGGAGTGAAATTGGTAGCAATAACCAACCACTTTAGATTAGAAGAGGCACTCAAAAAAAGTTCCTATTCACGACTTTAACACAGAAGTGCCAAAAACTTGACAATACCTCAATTATTTATACATTTTTCATTTGATTTTATTTGTTTTCTTGGTGCATCTTCAAAGTCCAAGGTGTAATACCAACGAAATTAAGGTGGGACTATACTAGTACATCCCTGATCATAGTTATAGTAGGTACCTATCTTGTTCTGTACTTGCCATAAACCTAATAATACCTCAATCACTGAACAAAGAAGTTATACCAAAACATAAATTTCAAATTGTAAACTTCTTTTTTCAGTTGAAAAGAAAATAAATATTTCATTTGGAGTGAAATTGGTAACAAGATTCTCATCGATGAAAAACTTGGCGATAGTAGTTCAAACGTACCATGACAGAAATGTTTATTAAGTGATAACCAACCACTTTAGATGAGAAGAAGTATTAAAAAAAGTTCATATTCTCGACTTTACACAAAATTGCCAAAAACCTAACAATACCTCAATTATTATACATTTTATATTCGATTTTGTTTGTTTTCTTGGTGCATCTTCAAAGTCCAAGGTGTAGTACATCCCTGATCATAGTTATATATCTTGTTCTGCTCTTATCTTGCCATAAACATAATAATACCTCAATCACTGAACAAAGAAGTTATACCAAAACATAAATTTCAAATTGTAAACCTCTTTTTTCAGTTTAAAATAAAAAAAAGATCAAAATTCGGAGCAGAGAATGAGAATCACTATAATTTTAACATGAAATGTACACTCTTATTCATATTCTTAAAAAATAAACATTCAATTTACCTAATTCTGGTAGCCGAAAAAACAGCTGGTTGCCAAAGCTCTAACTCATCCCCACACAATTTGTACAGTTCCCATCCATCAACAGTCATTAAAACGACTAATCATCGCACTTAACAAAATTTAGTATACAACATTCAAGTATCTACACTAGAATTCTTCAGCTACGAACTACTAGCTACACTAATATTACTGTTGCTGGTGGCTCTACTACTCGATAGCAAATTAGTGTCTTTTTTAAAGACTGCCAAACCAGATTTAACCAATTCTTCGGCTATATCGATATCGTGTTCTTCGATTTCGTATAAGTCCACTCCAGGAACTGGAGAGCCTTCGCGTTTCGCTCTCGTTTTCTCCCTAACACTGTATCCGTTCATTTTCGCTGAAAGTTTTTTCCATTGAGCTACATGTGTCCATTCTTCAAAACGATCAACTGCTTCTTCTGACCAAGATTCACCATTTGGTTCTGAAAACATAGAATTTGTATGATTTGTAATAACTAAACGCTAACAACTTACCGACTCTGGCTAAAAAACATTCAATGGCTTGAAAATGTAACCTCAGAAAATCTGTTCTGAGTTCATATAAATCTTTACAAGGTACCACATCAGTATCACCATAATCTACATAATATAGTTCAGCTTGCTTTTGTAGAGGATCTGATTCAATTATATTCAACACTTCAGCTCGATACCTACAAAAATATATGTTTAATATGTATTTAGATACACATTTTTTTCACTTACCATTTATTATCGTACATGAATGTTGAGGCTACAAGATCACCTTTTTTTACTTCGTCTAATAAATGTAAACTTCTATTTTCGGGTTTTCCGTAATATTCGGTCATTTCTTCCACTAGACAATCTAATTCGGTTGCTTTTGGACCAACTATTTGCACCCAGAAACGGGAAGGATCTACCATAGCAGAAACGTAGATTTCGAATGGAGCTTCAGGTTGTCCTACAATATCTATTTACAAATACAACTCACTAATAAACAAAAAACAAGATTATTCACCTGGTAATGGAGACATTCGTTCGACTTTTGGACTTTCTACTGTTTTGGCAGCCACATCTGGAGATTTTGGAGGTAATCTGGGCTCCCTTTTTGCCAAAGATGCTTCCAAATGTTGTTGTTGCTGCATAGCCTTTTCTACTACGTCTTCAATTAGAGATTTGGCAACATTTATTTGTTCCTTGGTACCTGATACAATAGTTATTACATTGTATATTATAATTTTTCAAAAATAAATACTAAATACAACGCTGAAGCTGGCAAAAAGGATGAAACTGAAAGTTTGTTTCAATTATTAAAGTAGTGAAAAACAGTTTTATTAAATTTTTATGGTGCATCTAGAAAATAAATTTTTTTTGTGGAAAATAATTGCTGCTTGGGGTTCCGTAATTCAAAAGCTAATGATAATTGAGCCAGTTTCAACGCAAGATATTCATTATACAACAAACCTTTGATTGTAATGCGTTTTGAGTTAAGAACTCTATCATCATCATTAACGGTGATTTTTGCACCTGATAAACTCCTTAGTTCAGATATTTTATCCCCATTCCTTCCAATAACTTTACCTACAGATATTAATGGAACCCATATATCTTCACTTTCTAAAATGGGTTGATTCATAATGAATTCCTGAAAAAGTATGAAAATGTTGACAACATTTCACATTTTAATTATTGATACTTTTCCATATCACTATTTCTTACCTGTATTAAATTTTCAGCAATATAACATGCTTCCACCGATCCTCTTATTAAACATATCTTATCATCACAACCATCAATGTCTCTAAAATTAATTTTTGTACTGGTCTGTTCTTGAATTTGTTTGATGGTTTTACCATTTCTTCCTATCAATGAGCGCACCATATCTTTTGGGACTTTAATTTCATGTGTTTTGTATTTAGATGCCTTGGCAAATGTGTCTGTATAGTCGTCTTCATCTTCATCTTTGTTGAAGAGGAGATACAGAACATAACCAGAGACACCTAATGCTGTGAGTCCTAGAACTACTGTTAAAGATTTCGTAACAGCACTGAAATTTGAAAGGAATTTTCTCAATACTTTTTACCCATTTAATTGGTAACAAGACTTAAAATGTATATCAATTATTTTTCCAAATATATAAATTGCAAAAAAATTATTATTTTATATAAAAATATTAACAATTCTCAACTATTTTTATCAGGTGGTAATATAGACAAATATTTATGATATATTATATAAAAGACCTTCACACTTTACTAGTGGATAATGATGTCATCATTTATAATAAAAGTGAATGTTAGAAATAAATCAAAATGAAATAACTTTTAAAAATACAGAAATAACTTTATGTAATCTGTAAGGTTCTAATGTAGTTTTAAAAAATTAAAGGTTATAATTAAATATTTGTATATTTGATAATGCTAATTATGTATCCAATCTGATAAGTATTTATATCAATATTAATAGTATTTAAAAACTACAATATATATATTAAAAATTTGTTACACAATAGTTATCAGCATTCATATTATTTACAAGTAATTACAAATTATTTATTTATAAATAACCAATGAACCTACCTCATATTTTATTATTACTCTTGCAATTTTTACTATTTTTTAATTTTAACTATGTTCACTAGCCACTAACCCTACTTTATAGCACAGACCACTTACCCATTAGTTTTTGTACTAGCCATAGAATAACTAGAGCCACTAGCTAGAGACCCATACACGTCAGGGCCAGATCATAGAGTAATAAAAAATATCCTTATACAATTCTATGGTTTAGATGCTAAACTTACAAATAGTTACAGATCGTAGTATCGTAGAATCGTACACAGTATTTTGTATACGAATAGTACGCTTTTTAATGATTATAGATTGAAGGCAGAATACTCACAATTTAGTTCTTGTATTATATGACCCAATCTATAAGATAAAATTAAAAAATCTATTGCTAAAAACAGACTAAATCACATTCAAAAATAATTATGATCTAATAGATTTCATATATTATTTTTGATATCTAATAAATGACGACGGTGTATTAATGAATTTGAGAGAAGCACTTCAACTGGTTATTATAACAGTTAAAAAGTGTTGCTAAAAAATCACTTGAAATTTAAAAATGCATTTAATTTTGTATTATATCATCTGTCAAAATTCCAATTATTTGAAAAGCGGACAAACAGAATCGCACTAATAATGAAAGCCGCAGCTTTACATAAATCTGTGAAAATGCCATCTCAAAAATTGGGTAGTTCAGTAGAATCCATCGAAAAATCAGAAAAAAGCAAGGTAAAATAATAAAAATTATTTCACAATTTGAATTTAGCGCCCCATCACATGTCTCCCCCTCCATGGCATCAATTTTCTGGTGTTTTAAAGGTTCCATGATCTTCTATGTTGAAGATATCGCCATTTTGGTCTGTTGTATTGGTGATTAGAAAAAGATTTTCAAATGATAAAATTAAGGATACATATAAATAACTAGTTTAGTGTCAATTTTGTGCATTTACTTGTTAGTAATATAATTGTTTTATTTCAAAGATAAAAAACTTAGTAATTATGGACGATAAAGCTTCGTGTAAAGAACTGGATCAGTGGATAGAACAGTTAAATGACTGCAAGCAATTAACCGAAAATCAAGTTAAAACACTATGTGATAAGGTAAGTCATACTAAAACCATACATTCTTTTTTATATAGTAATTAGTTTCTTCATTTCCTATTACATTACTCATCTAGGTAATTATCTATAGTACACAACCTAGTTCCGTCTCTCGAGTTCCATAATTTTAGATTATAGATTATTTTTAGATCAATTTTCATCCGGCATCTAATGTTATTATAATTTGTGTTTGTTTCAAGAAAAGATTTTTATATAAATTGTTGGACAAGATTTTGGATTACTCATCAATACTCAAAATTTTTCATAAATTATTGAAATACCATAGTTGAATGATTATTCGAATCAACTAACTCATTATGTTTTATTCTAACTAAATAGGTGTAAACACTGAATTTAAATTTGTCAGATGTATTCTAATAATAATTAGGCTTTTAAACTCGCTATTTAGATTATTTCATTATCCAGTTTATAGAGCATATAAATTTAATTATGATTATTAATATACATCAGATAATGGGTGAAAATGACTACCTTTGACCTGTGAACATGGCATGAGAAAAATTGAAGGTATTATTGGAATAAAGACCACTTCTATATTTATACTTTCTACATTTATTTAATAGAACCTTCTCAAACTACGGTGTTGTTTTAATATTTTGGTACCTTCTGGTGAAGCAAAATCATTTAGACTGATTTCTATTGGTCAACACTGTTCTGTTTCCTTCTATTTTTTAAATGCCCTTTCTTTATTGTAATTTTACTGTTAGCTCTTCAAAACATGAGTTTGTTTATTTGTAATTGTAGTGTCAAACAACTTACTTACTCTTCCTACCGTTTATGTATCCTTTTCATGTATGTTATTCTTTTCATTAGATTCTTGGGCAATAAAAGAATAAAATAATATTAATCTTCACTTTTATCAAAAACCGTAATTAACATTGCTTAAATAATCTAAATTATAAGAATAATATAAATAAAGGGTATCAGTAAGTTGCATTTATATTTAAAAATATCTTGTAAATGATTTTTAAAACAGTAAAACTGCCTATAATATTTATTCTGTATTTTAACAAAGAACCTATTTAAATTAGAAAGAATTGAAGCATGAAATTGTAATACATATTTAAGTTACCTATGTGTAGCAGATTGTAGGAAGATTGTAAAAAAAACAAAATCAATAAAGCTGCAAAGCCAACATTTTTAATATTTGTTAGCTTTATATAAAATATGCAAACTGAAATTAGAAGTTTTTGGTTACCATTGCTTCTATTTTAATTACATTAATGTTTATTGATTTCAGGCTAAAGAAATATTATCTAAAGAATCAAATGTACAAGAAGTAAAATGTCCCGTAACAGTTTGTGGGGATGTTCATGGACAATTCCATGATTTGATGGAATTGTTTAGGATAGGGGGTAGGAGTCCAGATACAAATTACCTATTCATGGGTGATTATGTTGATCGTGGGTACTATTCCGTTGAGACTGTCACTTTATTGGTAGCATTGAAAGTCAGGTATGTTTTTTTCTATTTTCATAAGCAAACTAATTAATGACTTTTCTCAGTTTTAAAACATGATTTGTTTACAGGTACAAAGAAAGAATTACTATTTTAAGAGGTAACCATGAATCAAGGCAAATAACACAAGTATATGGTTTCTATGATGAATGCTTGAGGAAGTACGGCAATGCAAATGTTTGGAAGTTTTTCACTGATTTGTTTGATTATTTACCATTAACTGCACTTGTTGATAGTCAAATTTTCTGTTTACATGGTGGTTTAAGTCCTAGCATTGATACTTTGGACCACATCAGAGCATTAGACCGCTTACAAGAGGTATGTCTATTATTTATCAAAATATTCTATGAATTTATAATTATCCATTAGGTTTATGTGCACTAAATGAAAATATTTACATTGAGGAAAACTCCTAATATTTATTTTATGATGGTTTTAATTTTTTGAGAATTTATCCAATTACTGTATAATTAAATCACATCGATTTATAATCAAACACTGGAACAATAAGTGTGACGTCCAAGATTGTGAAAGATAAGGTTATCTTTTAATTTTTCTTCCTCCAATGATTCATTTCAAACAAAACATCAAATGATTCACAGTGATTGACAAAAATGATTATTTATTTATTAACAGGCATTACCAATTCATTTACAATAATTAAAATTTTAACAGTACGAAACTATAACATCATTTTTTTAATAAATATTATAAATAAATATTATCAAAATCTCTGGTAAATCTTTTGACAATCTCAGTGCTCTTGATACCATATCAATGTGGAAGGAAAATGTTGAGGGATGAATAAATATATGATCCTGATTACTGATACCCATGATATAATTGAATCATTAATTTTTATATTAATGTCTTACTCCTGGAAAATATGTGCAAAAACACTTATTATCAATAAGTTCCATGCCATTGAAATCACACCACTCAACCAGCCTGTTTAAATCAGATTGAAGCATTCTATAATCTTCTGCACTATTAACATTTACTTATAATTCAAGATAAAAATCGTTAGGTATGTTTATGTAATTATTTTCAATTATTCGCTGTGTTTGTGTGGGAAAATACAAAGAAAGTAGTAGTGAAGTTTATAATAAGATATATAGTGAGCCTAAGCTATTTTATGTAGGTGGTTTCTAGTTTGTAGTCTCCCGGGTTGGGCAAAATTTCTAGTGAGTTATGACATATCATGTTTTATTAATTATTTTTTATGCTACAGGGAATATAATATAATGTCTAATTATTCCACACCAAACATTAAACTTGAACTTGATGGTTGAATTTTGAGCTTTTGATAAATTTACTGAAGTCTTAAGAGAATTTAATTTATCAAAATATACAATTAGTTATATTTTTGGTTATATCCATTTAGATTTTTAAATGTATCTTCAATATTAATTGTTGTAATCTTGCAACATTACTCTTGATGTTTTTTTAATTGTCATTATACCTTTTAGATCAATATTATCTTTTAACTATTTCTCTATTATGTTTCTGTTCTCTTCCATCAATTAGCAATAATTTAATGTTGAAAGTAGGATTTGGAATATTTATAATGTCACTGAACTGACAAAACAAAATATCAAAAGTAATTAATTCATATTTATGTCATTTTTGTTAATTTCATTTTAACAATGGTACAAATTAATTATATTAAATTTTTGTTATTGTATGTTAAATATGAATAGTTGATTGAAGTTTTTTTGATGTGTTTGAAAACAAGCCGGTTTTTTTTAAGAATTGACGAATTGACTTCAAAATGCTAAATCACTAGCATTACCATTTTTTCAACTGAAGTTAGTAAAACACCCCTGATTTTCCTCTGTAGAAAAACAATCTAACATTGAATTCATTATAAAAACCTCCTTTTTCTACTAAATTCATTAAAAACGGATGATTTTCTCTGGTCTTCAATATAAAAACCATTTTTTATCATGAATTTACTGTTATAAAAAAAGTTTTTCACTGAATTCACTATAAAAACCATGAATTTTCTAGAAAACCCATTTTTTTTCTCAGAATTCAAATAAAGAACCACTTTTCCGCTAAATCCACCAAAAAACAACTTCCTAAGGGGTCTATTATGTAACTAATCCTTTAAAATTTAGACGCCTATTAAAAATAAGTCTTTAACGGACCTTTAAAAATTTTTTGTTGAAATGCTATTCTGCAAGTATATATTTTAGAGGACTCTTAAAAATTATATATTTTTTCGTTTAAAATTTCGAGTAGAGTTTCTGGCAACAGCGCTTTTGTCGTTTAATAGCTAATATTTAATAAAAAAGAAGGGAAAGTTATTGAGGATATTCGAAAAACATAATATTTATTTGATGGTAAATCACAAATCACTCCACATAAACTGTTTTTGGTTTTTTGCCAGCAATAAGTTATACAGGGTATTTTCAAATGACACTTGAAACGTTTGCATAATATCCCATCTCTTATAATGTGTTGGCTGCTTAGTGAAAAATTATCTTATTTTTTATTGTCATCAATTTTGTGAATAAAATCTCAAGTTTGGGAAAGTATATTCAACAATCTCCTCCCAACGTTTTAGATGCAAATTATTTCCTGTTACACATTCTAACCATTAGTAGTTTGGTAGTTATTAAAAAAAATAAGTACATGAAAAATATTTTTTCAATTTCATTGGTAAAAAGTGATCTTACAGACTCCACAAAAACATTAAATATTTTGAAAACAAAAAATTTTTTGATATGTGAAGGTAATGCGTTTTTCACGTGGAAACCATTGAGGAATACACAATAAAATAAAAATAGCTTCAAATGCCAGTGGCGGGGGGAAAGATAATATATTCTTCCAAATATACACCACTGGATCAAGAATTGAAACATGTTTTCCTTCAAAATATGCCCTTTTGCATTGGAAAACCACATGCCAAATGTCAAATCAATTTATTCATCCATTTTAAAGTTATCAAATGAAAACATTTAAATTTTTATAACTACAGCACCCAGTATATCAAAGAGTAAATAGTATATACCCCTTAATCCTTATCACTTTGTCCAATTTTACGAGAGGTATCTACATGCAAACGTTGTAAGTGTCATTTGAAAACGACTGAAAAACAATAAAGTTTTTTTCCTTGGAAAAGGGAAACACTTTTAAATAAATTAAGGTATTTGAAAGGACTCACTCAAGTCCCTAATACTTTTTTGGTGTAATCTAAATTATGCCCAAGAATAATAATATATATATAGAATGTTAATTTAAATTATTTCAAATATAACCTAACAATGTTTCTTACTTCTTGTGGTTTGCAATTAATTCTTCAATCAAGGCTTCACCAGAAACATCTACATACGCCATTCTTGTTACCGTTATCATTTAAAGGCACACTTTAACATCCCTTTAAAAATAATAGTTTTAACAAGCTATTTTAAAGGAATCCTTTAAAATTTCAAGGGAAATGTGGTTAGTGAATACCGATTTGATTTTAGCGCCGGTTAAATTTCTAACGGCCTCTAAATTTTAGAGGAAGAGTTACAGAATAGGCCCCTAAATTAACTAGAAACTTCTTATTTGCTCTTGAATTACATTTATTTTACCAGAAAATATAATATTTTATACCTATTAAAAATTATTTCTGTTTTTGGAATTTATAAAGAAAATCTCCCATTATTGTGTAGGTACCACACGAAGGACCAATGTGCGACCTCCTATGGTCGGATCCGGATGATCGCGGAGGCTGGGGCATCTCACCACGTGGTGCTGGTTACACATTCGGACAGGATATATCGGAAAGTTTCAATCACAGCAACGGTCTGACCTTAGTATCGAGAGCCCATCAACTCGTTATGGAAGGTTACAATTGGTGTCACGACCGAAACGTCGTTACCATCTTCAGTGCACCCAATTATTGCTACAGGTGCGGCAATCAAGCGGCCATTATGGAATTAGATGATGCTCTTAAATATTCATTGTAAGTAAATTATCGTTATATGGAGTAAATTTTTGTTTGACGTTTTTTTTTTTATTTTTTCAGCTTACAATTCGATCCGGCACCGAGACGCGGCGAACCGCACGTTACGCGCCGAACTCCAGACTATTTCCTTTAAATATCCTTATTAATACCGAATTTTTTTTTCACTTCGTATAAAAACTGCAATATATCATACAACAACAAAAAAAAATACAAAAAAGGAAGCTTAGTTATAAATAATTATTGTATTTGTAAAACAAAATATCATATATAGAATATTGCGATAAAGTGGCGCGTTAACTTTTATTATAACCACCCCTTTGTATATTTTTTTTAAAGAAATTATGTTGGCCCAAATTTATTTTATTTTTTTTTTCGATAACGATTTAATAAATTTGCAAGAAGTATGTTTAATTATCGACAATTTGTTTTGGATTTTATTTAATCCTTGTAGACCCCGTCTTGTTTTTGGATCGTTATAAAGACTTTTTAAATGGAAGATCAGACGCCGATCGCAAATGATTTTTTTTTCTGTTTTCATTCATGTCAAAGTCAATTTTTTTTGTACAAAGAAGCAAAAAGAAACGTATCTAAATTATTTTTTCCACTAATATATTTTGTATATGGGAGTGAATCATGAATTTGTTCGTTTACGCTTAATATTACTGGAATTTTTCTTTTAAAAACTTGACAAATTATTCCTTAAACCATAACTACACCATCTGATTTCTTTTTAATATTTCAGATTTAATCGCTACAAATAAATGAGGTAGGTTTTAGGGTTGAATTGTGTCTTCTAACCCATCTTCAAACGATACTTAATGT